>QRFJ01004870.1:50822-148614 GCA_006176705.1 Cocos nucifera
ATGACAGAGAGGAAGGCCACAGAGTTTTGAACGGGCTGCAGACATTTACTCCCAAATTCTTTGGGCAGTGAGGGTTGATGCTCTTAACTTTATTTCTTATTCTCTATAACCTAGGTACTCTCATTATAAGCTGAATGGAGGCATTCCAAAAGAGGTCTGACAGTTGGGAAAGGAAGATGGAAGCTGGCTTATGTTAGATATATTGTGCCCTAGAAGCCAGAATTGGCTGACACTTGTAATACACTTTAGGGCAAAATTATAATTTTGACATTAAAATAAAATGGGTTATTTTTCTATCACATTGTGTATTTAGGTGTCTGTGATACATCCTTTGAGTTAATGGAATGATAATTCATATTTTAAGAGTTTGAAAATTTAAGGACATGAATAATCTATTATTAACTAAAAAAATGCTTCCGACCATAGGATCATCAGAAGGATGGTGATTGATCCGGAAGGGTGGTGTACAATCTTTCTCTAGTAGAATGAGTCTTGAGTCTAGTGTGGAACACCAAGCGAGAGAGTACAGGTACTCGTTAGAGAAGAGGGCACTGAGCATGACCACCTCGAGTAGTCATTAGGGAAGTCTACCTTCTCGTCAATGACTGACTCGATGCTTGCAGTAGTTGTTCTGGTTCTTTGACCTGAGTGCATCGGAGTTCACTTGAGGGTGTTATAGTTTGACTACACCATTACTCGATCTCCTAGCCATATGGAACCCTGAGGTGTATGTTGGCTATAGCATGTTCATTGTAGGAACTGGATGGCATCAAGATGAATCTATCTACCTTCGTGTGGTAGAGGACAGCCCTATGATAAATCATTAGAATCAAGTCCCAGAAGCCATGGCCATGGCAGAGTGAAATAAATAGAAAGAGTTTCTATTTAGATTTTCACATTGACTCGAACGAATGATTAATCATATGACAGAGACTAGGGTATATACAGAGTTTACCTTAACCATAATCTGATGGCGGGCTAAAGATAGAAGAAACTAATCACACAGGTAGCTGCACCAAGAGGTTCGCATTCAGCTCTGATGGGTTGCCACCATATACTGCTAGGTTCACTGGATGGAGATTTGGAGTAATTAGAATGATTTAGATGATCGATCATTCTAGCTGTTCGAATCAGAAGAGTTTTGATCCATCGAAAGGAGTTTCGATTAATGTCATGATAGAGATCATGACATAATCCCATTACCATATAGAACTGAACCTAACTGGTCAACAAACAAGGGTTTGAATCTGGTGATCATCAATTGAACTGATCTCATTCAATGATCTGAATGAAATTCAATTAGTTCAAGAAAATCGTGCTAGCACTCGATTGAACCTAACGTTCTTCTTTTACTATCATAATAAGTTGCTATCTTACTAGCCAAAGAAGTTTGTGCTCAATCAGAGGCCTTCATATGGTCTATGCTAGGGTTGTCCAAGTAAAGGTTGTCTTATTTTGTAAGACATTACTGCCATTTTTGGTCACCTGCATTTCTTGTTCTTTGACTGGTTTGTAAAAGTCTACCATTTGACAGGTCAAACTTGACCATTGACACTTTGACTTTTGACACATGTCATGCACCTATTGAAGAGCTGGTGGGGGCTGTCCCTCCTCCAGAACCTGGCAAGGAGGAGGGCTTGCACGCCAGTAGGCGTGAGCCCAAGTTGGAGGGCCTGGAGTCCTTATTGGACAAGGACTCCACCTCCTTTTGGATTTCCAATTAGAGTCTTCTATAAAACCATTTGATCTGGTCTTAGGCCCCTCTAAGGAGGAATCATGGGACTCTATTCTCACCAATTCAGATTTAGATCTGATTTCACAAAGGTTATGATTGTGTGGAAGAAGAGAGTTGGATCACGCTCAGTCTATAAATAAGACCCTGCTCCCAACTCAGATTGTTACATGCAATTCATTGGAAGAATCCCCAGCCCAAGGGCTCTTCTCCTCTCCTTCCACGCCAACTTCTTCCCTCTTCCACTCAAAAATGTTTTGGAGCTTGGTTGTGCGATTCAGATCAAGAAAGGAGATCAAAAGCAAGAAGCTGCCTGCTGCAAAAGGAGGACTGCTGAACTTCAAAAGAGGGTTTTGAAGATCCTCCAGATCAGATCCAAATCTAATTTTGGAAGACGTGATAGAGAAGAAGAGGATTCTAGATCCAATCCAATGGAAACCGTAGAGGCCAGGGTCTTGCATGGCTAGATCCAGAAACCTTCCGCTGCATACAGGATCATCATAGGGTAATATTTACCAAATTAGGTAAATTAAATTTAATTTAATTTATCTTATTTTATTTTAATTTATTAAATAATAAGAATTAGATCTAAAACATATCCAGATCTTGAGATAAGAGAAAAAATTTTGAAATGTATCTTCTTGACTGATCAATCTGACGAAACCTGGACGCGAAAAATCAGGATTTTCCCTTCAACTGGTATCAGAGCCATGGTTCTAAAAATATTTAGCTGATTTTAATTTTATTTTAGATTAGAAAATAAATATTTTAGATTGTCACATGAGATTGATCAGATTAAATCAGAAAAAATTTAAAATTAAATAATATTAGGATTAAGAATTGAAGAAATTGCATTGACTAGTTCTAAATAAGAATAAAGTTTCTATAGAATATTGCATGTTTTATTTAATTGATTAATACCTATGTTTTAGATCATTCTTATTTACCTATTTTCTATATTATAAGCTGGTATAATAACATTGAAAAAGTAAATAAAAATTATTTAATTTTAAAACATCATATCGATTGATTGATGCATGTCTAGATTAGTTTAGAATAGTTCTACATAATTGTCTAGATTAGAAATTTATTTTGATTAGATAATTTAAATCTAATTATTTTAGAATTATTATGAGATAATTTAGATTGAAAATATGCATGATATGATTACATGAGATGTATGCAAAATATGCCATGATTAGATCTACTTTATATATGAGATATATGAATAGATCTTGATACTATTTTTGAGTATTGAATGTTCTGATTAAGGCGTTCCTCTTGGCCGTCGGATCATAAGAAAAAGAAGGGTTTAAAGGCCCTCTCTTTCCATTCGATGGGGTGTTCTTATGAGTGTAGGGGTGCTGCTGTTCTCCTTAATCAGAAACCCAAAACTTACTTTCTGCAAAACCCTAGATCCTGAAACCCTAAGATTTATTGTGCATTTTTGTTTATGAACCCTAACTTAATTAAGAATTAAGTTTATGGAATATAATTAGGTCTAAAATTGAGAATTTAGAATCTAAGACATATTCATAATACTAGGGTTCGGCTGGGTAGCTCAATTAGGTCTAAGCGGTTGATCAAACGAATTAAGAGTTGGTTAGATGGGATCAACAATGCTTAAAATTGACCAGCCTAATAGGATTTAAGTCTGGGTCAAGATCGAAGTCACGATCAAGCAAGACCTAATTAGGCTCAGAGGTTAGAGTCTAGATTGTAGGCAAACCCAATTGGTTCTGGCTCAACATTTGGTGTCTAAGGTAAGTTTGGCAACAACGACCGACTGGTTTTTAATTGAAGCTACTCGACCTGGAATGCTTCTTTATACGAGTAATGGGGTCATATTCCTTCCACCGTCTCACTTACCTGGCCATATCTGTTGACAAGTTTCTGATTGAGGTGGTCAATAATCCCGAGCTAACCCATGCCACTAGGTTAGTCATAATTGTTATGACTAACCAAGTCTAGTTTAATGAGACCTGAATCAATTCTCCCTAAGAAAAGATTAAGTCCTGAGTCTTCCACCATTTAGAGTGCGGCCATTCTCGATTGATTTTCTCGGCTGATACAGTGGCTCAGTTGCACCGGGAAGATGCAACCATGTCTATTAGGCATTGGATTGCTATGGGCTGGAGGATGATGTTGGGCTCAATATTTGGAATATGGTTGAGAGACTCAATTAGGAACCAGTCTATGCAAATGGTGGGTCCTGACTTAACAAGGAGTGGATCAATATTTCCGGATAGTGAGATTCATGAATTAAGACCAAGTTGGTTGTGCACCATGATTAGAGAATCATTAACAAAGAGTTGTTCACTCATTGGCTAACCCATCACCAATAACTGTTAGGTGAGGTGATGAGTCAGTTGGTGAGACCGCACCATCCACTAGAAATCATTAATCGGGAGATTTTGCATCTCTACAGAGGGAGTGTAGGACGAGAAAAATAGTCGGGAGCTAATTTGTTTAAAAAAAAATCCCTAAACCAAATTGGTCAAGTCAAAATTCAATATCTAACTAGAATCTTTGACTCTCTACAGGAAATATCTGCGTCAAACCCATTGGCATTAATCCTGGACACAGATAGAACTGACTGGACCAATTATAAAGCTTGGCTTCAGAGAACTACAAAATAGTTTTGGTTTCAGAAGTTAACCCATGTTTGGACCAGGACCCTCCCACCTACCACCCGTCCATCTGTTAACAGAGAGCGTCTCTGGAAAAATGGATTGACGAAGATAATAAAGCTAGATATAATGTTGGGCTCGATGCTCGATGAGCTCCAGCGCCAACATGAAGATATCGGGACTGCTCGCCAATGTTGGCTCACCTGCAGGAGATGTTTGTGAACAGAGTCCGCAGCAAATATCAAGTCACCAAATACTTTTTAAGCTAAGATGGTGATGGGTGTCAGTCAAGATCACTGTCTGACAATGATCAAGGACATGGGAAGAGCTTGAGAAGCTGCGTGTGAAGTTGACTTGGATTCTGCAGAATCGTAATGATTTTCTGCAATCCTTGACTTGATGCATTATGGTGCAATCATCATGAATACCACATGCATAAAACTTCAGAAATTCCTTGGCCGATATGAGAATATGCTGGTTACCGCTAGTTTCTATGAAAGGTTCTGAAGCTCAGTTCTTGCTATGATGGACTTCTTCCAAAAGAAGTCTTATGGAAAGAAAAGAAGTTTTGTGAAAAAGTCAAAGGTGGAAGGATTCAAAGAAGAAAGAAGGCTAGACACGAAGAAAGGAAGCTCGATGTCAAAGAAGTAAGTGTTTCCAATTGCAACACAATGTACGGCCATTTGGAAGGAACTGCCCTATTACCTGGGCCACCACTAAAGAACAAGAAGGAAGGTCCTTCTGGAGGTATGCTTCATATTGAGTCTAAACCTTACGATTTCTTCTGCCATCCAGGTGATGGTGCTTGACTCTGCGTTACGTGTCATCTGATGCAACTTCTATGCAGGGTCTTGAGATAGCAGGAGGTCTGAGGGATGGAGACATGATCTACGCAGCGTTAAGTAATGGAGCAAAGAGTTGCTACAGTAGCCGTGGGAACATACCCTCTTCGATTACCATCTAGTTAGACTTAGTTTAAAAGACTGTTATTAATTGTGCCTTGCAGCTAGCAGAAATTTGTTCTGTTTCATGCTTAGCAAAGAAGGTTATTATGATCACCTTCTTTAAGGACCATTTAGTAACATTTTTTATGGAAGAAAATAAAATTGCAATGGTTTCCTTATTAATGCGTCTTTTATCCAGGCTGATATTGAGTACCTGTTCTAACTATCGAGGCAAAACGTGAAATGCCCAAACGTGACCTAAGGGATAGTCCAAAAACGACAGATATTATGGCCACCTGAGATTTAGGTCATATAGCTGAAGGATAGGTTTGGATTAAAAATTGGAGAAAAAATGGGCTATTGAGTCCATTTGGACTTTTGAGTTCATATCCCAACTTTAGTGAATTCTTGTCTACAAGGGCAAAATGACTAAACTCCCTTTTATTGGAAACATGGGGAGAGGGCCACAAGATCTTCTTGCCTAGTACATTACTGATGTGGCGGCCCATTCGAAGATATTTAACCGGCTAAGAGGCAAATTTTGTCTACTTCCATAAACCTTTACCGATGATCAGTCTAGGTATGGGTTATTGTGTATCTTATGAGACACAAGGTCTTGAAGCCTTTGGAAAAGTTCAAAAATTCAGACATGAAAAGTAGAAAAATAAACTTGGGGGAAAAACCCATTTAAGGTATGTGGAAAGGAGAGGGAGAAGAGGCTTTGGCATGGAGGAGGAGAGGAGAAAAGCCTTGGGCATGGGGAATTCTGATTCAATAATCTCATGTAATTTGAGTTGGGCATAGGGTCTTATTTATAGACTGACTGTGATCCAACTTCTCTTCTTCCCAACCAAATCACAACCCTTTGTGAAATCAGATCTAAATCTGATTGGTGGGAATAGAGTCCCCTGGATTCCTCCTTAGAGGGCGCCTAAGACCAGTCAAACTGGATTCTTAGAAGAACTCTAATTGGAATCCAAAAGGGAGGTGGAGTCCTTGTCCAATAAGGACTCCTAGGCGCCTCCAACTTGGGCGCACGCCTAGGGTGGCATGCACCCTCCTCCTTGCCAGGTTCTGGCAGAGGGACAGGCCCCCACCAGCTCTCCAATAGGTGCATGACATGTGGTCAAAAGTCAAAGTGTCAATGGTCAATGTTTGACCTGTCAAATGTAGACTTTTGACCAAAGTCAAAGAACAAGAAATGGCAGGTGACCAAAAATGGCAGGTAATGTCTTACAAAATAAGACAACCTTTTTGACTTGGACAACCTCTAGTCAGACCATATGAAGGCCTCTGATTGAGCACAAACTCCTTTGGCTTAGATAGGGCAACTTATTTATGATAGTAAAAGAAGAACGTTAGGTTCAATCGAGTGCTAGCACGATTTTCTTGAACCTAATTGAATCTCATTCAGATTCAATTGGAACTGGATCAGTTCAATTGATGATCACCAGATTCAAACCCTTGTTTGTGTGACCCAGTTAGGTTCAGTTCTGTATGGTAATGGGATATGTCATGATCTCTATCATCGACATCATCGAAACTCCTTTCGATGGATCAGAACTCTTCTGATTCGAACAGCTAGAATGATCGATCATCTAAATCATTCTAATTGCTCCCAAAATCCACCAGTGACACCTAGCAGTATATGGTGGCAACCCATCAGAGCTGAATGCGAACCTCTTGGTGCAGCTACCTGTGTGATTCAGTTCTTCTATCTTGAGCCCCGATCAGATTAGGGTTAAGGTAAACTCGTCAAACCCTAGTCTCTGTCATATGATGTAATCATTCGATTCGAGTCCGATGTGAAAATCTAAATAGAAACTCTTTCTATTATTTCACTCTGCCATGGCCATGGGCTTCTGGGACTTGATTCTCATGATTATCATAGGGCTGCTCCTCTACCACCGAGGTAGATAGATTCCATCTTGATGCCATCCAGTTCCTACAATGAACATGCTATAGCCAACATACACCTCAGGGTTCCATATGGCTAGGAGATCGAGTAATGGTGTAGTCAAACTATAACACCCTCAAGGTGAACTGCCGATGCACCTCAGGTCAAAGAACCAGACACACTACTGCATCGAGTCAGTCAGTCGATTGAGAGAAGGTAGACTCCCTAATGACTACTCGAGGTGGTCATGCTCAGTGCCCTCATTCTCTAACGAGTACCTGTACTCTCGCTCCGGTGTCTCCACACCATAGACTCAAGACTCATCTACTAAAGAGAAGTATTGTACACCAACCTTCCGGATCAATCACCATCCTCGTGATGATCCTATGGTCGGAAGCAATTTATGAGTTAATAATGATTATTCATGTCTTAAATTTTCAACTCTTAAAAATATGAATTATCATTGCCATTAACTCAAAGGATGTATCACAGACACTAAATACACATATGTGATAGAAAATAACCCATTTATTGATTTTAGTCAAAATTATAATTTTGCCCATAGAAGTGTATTACAAGTGTCAGCCAATTCTGGCTTCTAGGGCACATATATCTAACAACTGTATGCCATATGCGTTGGTTTTTCTCATAACCAAGTGGTGTGGAGACACTAGTATGGCATCTAGGTGAGATATAGGAGTACATCTACATTGAACGTGATCAATGTAGCACTCTACTGTCAAGAGTAGCTAGCTAAGGCCAATGGGTATAAGTGTCCCTCTGACCTGAGATCGCCATGGTGACTTGCGAGCAACTCACTGTACTTTGATGCTGGACTATCTGTATTTCTAATATAGATGATGAAAGGTTTTTGGATATGGCCAAGTACTTATAGAGTCGGTGTGTGAGTCAAGATGGGATTGACCACTCTTGATTAACTTCAAAAAGAGAATGACTCGTTGTATTTCAATTTAGCAAAACCTAGGCATAGGTAATCCTCGTGAGGTGTCACGAGATTTGCAAAATTTTGAGATACAATAGAGATGACTTTTATGAGTGTTTGATAGCATACTCGAAGTTGTCTTGAGCATTATTGGTTATAGGGATGAATTATACGGTAACCATGGACCAGGGTTCTAAGATGTTGCTTTGCATACATTCGACCTATCCAGACGTTGGAAACCATTGTTAAATGGTAACTTTGATTGGTATAAAAATTAATTTTTATACTATCAACTTAGGTTCGAACCTATGGGGTCATACACATTAGAGCTTGTAATCTGATTGGATGGTTAATTGATGATTGAGAATCATTTCGAGGTCAAACATTCAATGAGATTAATGTTTGACTAAATGCAAGTGTTGCAAGAGGATTGATTAGCAATGGGATTGCTAATTGGCTCAATTTGATTTATTAATTGAGCTAAGATCAAGTCTAATTGAATTAGATTCAATTAGAATTGGTTTGGATTTAATTAAATTAAGTCTAATTGATTTATTGAATAAGCCAATTGCAAGGGAAGAATAATTTTTTGTTTGACTAGGATTTGGGTGCACCTAATTGACTTAGGATTTAAATCAGATTTAAATCTTAATTTAATAAAATTTAATTAGGCTCCTAGTTACTAGGATTAACCTTAATTAGATTGTATTTAATCAAATTTAAATAGAATTTAAATTAGGTTTAAAATAATTTTGACCTAGTCAAATAAGAGGAGTCCTAGTTCGACTGGGACTCTCTCTCTTTCACTTGCGCCTAAGAAAGCCCACACCATATTTTAATTCTAGATTTTTTTCTATGATTTTCATGCCTAAGAAATGATTTTTCACACCCCATTATCTCAGGAATTAGATTTAAATTTGATTTGGTCAAAATTAGAAGGAAGTTGGAAATTGTTTCCTACTTAGAAGAGTCTTCTTTGACCCAAACTCCTCCCTCCCTTGTGCACCAACTCTGCCCACACCCCTCTATCTTATTCAGTCCTTTTTTCTTTGGTTTTGTGCATGAGAATCAGTGGTTACACCAAAAAATAAGTGGGAGGGGCATCTAAGAGTTGGACGCCCCATAGAAGTCCTCCTTTGACTAGGTTTTGACCTAGTCTTGCAATAAAAGGTGGATGCCTCTTATGAGATGATTTGATGATGTGAAAAATCCTAGAAAAATCATAAAAAATCAAAGGAGAAGGAGGAGAAGGGGTGGAGGATTTGTGGTGCCAAGATTCTTGGAGAAGAGCCCTCAATTAAGACATCAAATGTTGATGTCTTGAAGAGACAAGATAAGAGAAGATTGTCTTCTCTTATATTTTTCTTTTATGTTTCACTCTTCCTATTTTATTTATAATTTTTATATAATAAAAATATGAGAGAGAGAGAGAGGAAGGGCTTGAGGAAAGATGGTGCCAAGATCCTTGGAAAAAAGGTCTTCATCTGGACATCAATCATTGATGTCATGAAGGCATAAAGGTAAGAGAAGATTATCTTCTCTTTGTTTTCTTTTGAGTATCTTCTTCTTCATTATTTTATGTAATTTTTATATGATAAAGATCTGAGAGAGAGAGAGAGGAACAAGGCATGGGATCTGTTCTCCAAGGTGTTGGAGCATGGTGATCCTTTTTGGACATGATCTGATCATGTCCTGATGCGAGAAGAAGCAGAGAAGAAGGTCTTCTCTTAGAGTTTTCTTGAGAGCCCTTCTTCTCAATTTTATTTATAAAATGTTTTTATGAGAAAAACTTGAGGGTGTAATATCTGAAAATTAAAAAAAAATCTAGAGGGGAAGGTCTCCTCTGATCCTAGCATAGAGGTGTTTTCAGGACATCAACTGTTGATGTCCTGAAGGAGAAGATTTGTCTTCTCCTAGGATTTTTTTATATGTCTTTTATTTTTCAATTTATGGGAGATCCAAGGATTGGATTCCTTTCTTATTTCTCCTCATGTTTTTCATCTCTTCAATTATCCAAGAGATCCGAAGAACATATATTTGATTAACCATTAGAAGGGATCCACGAGAAGCTAGCACTTCGAGCAGATCTTCGTTTGACGAACCTCCGATCTGTATTGTAGATTCGTGTGAATCACCTGTAGAGGTTGGATGCTTGTGTAGCTCTAAAGGCAACAACAGATTCAATCATGGAGTTCTCGACCCATGCAAAGATAAGAGGTTTGATCTCTTGGTCACCTGGATGTGATCTAGGATTAGATCTAGAATTATTCTAGATCTAGGTATTGATATGATCTATACCACTTATGATTAATTTAATTTTAAATTTATATTTATATCATAACATATTATATATTCTTGATGTAGGATTTTGTAATTTAATTACATGCATGTTGTAAATTAAATAGTTAAATCTATGTCTTTCGCTGCTCTACATTTCGAAAAGGTTTTGAAATCTATGCATGAAATCCTACATGTTTCCTATTAGTGGTATCAGAGCATCTAGGTTCTATTATAACATGTTTATGTATACTTTAGATTAAATCTAAAAATTAAAGTTAATTAAGGATTGCACATACTGCCATAAGGTTGTCCTGTTGTAAGATTAACCCCTTATAATGAAAAGATTGTCCTAGTATGTGCTAATCTAAATCAAAATCATGAATTATTTAGTTAGATCAAAGAAAATTTATGATTTAATTTTTTGATTTAAATTTAAGATTTAATAAATATTAGAACTAGTTTAGATTATTTAGATTATATCTAAATAATATTAGAATTGCACATACTGCCATAAGATTATTCTGCTGTAAGGTTTACCCCTTACAGTAAAAAAGTTGTCCTAGTATGTGCTAATCTGAGAAACCTAAATCATAAATATGTTAGATAAGATTTAAAGTAATTTATGATTTATTTTTTAATTTTAAATCTAAATTTAAATAATTTATGATCTGATTTTGATCATTTAGATGAGATCCATGTGATATGTTTTATGTTTAGATCTAATCCTCTTATTGCATATGTTGATATGTAATTTTTGTTTTGAATCTAGAATGTATATGTATTACATATTTGCTTTGTAGAAATTAAATCATGAACATACTTTCTACAAAACCCTAGATTTGAAACCCTAGGACATGATCTAAATGATGAAATAAATCAAATCTAAAAGTATATATTGAATATGATTCAATACAATTTAAAATATGGATATAGTGATTATTTAAGATCTAGGTTTGTGATTTGAAGATCCTAAGATAATTTCATAATATATGAGTTAAAGAAAAATGGGTTAGCTTTGATCAGGTCCTTAATTGGGTTAGACCTAGGGTTAGATTAAATATGGATATAGTTAAGAAATTGATCAAATCTAATTAATAGTTAATTAGGATTAGGTCATTTCTATTGATCACTTTAATAGTTATAGTTGATCAAAATCCATACATCTAATAAATGGATGCGATCGTGGCTCAATGATCGAGCTCGAGTCTTTAGGCAGACCAAATCAAAACTGACAAACCAATTAGTGTCTAAGATAAGTCTGGCATCCCAGACTGGTGATTTTTAATTGGAAGCCTGCTTACCTGGCCATTTTTGATGATGTCTAAGGCAAGCCTTAGTAGACCCTTCCATCGATCTCACTTACCTGGCCAATGTGGTTAATAAAGTTTTTAATTAGGTTGCTCATTGATTCATGCTAACCCATGTCACATAGAAAATCAGTGAGACTAATTTTATTTAGTGAGACTGATTTAGGTGCCTATGGACCATAATTAATCCTAGTCCTCATCAGTGACTTGCGAAGTCAATGGGAGGACTTGACTTGGTGAAGTCAGTGGGAGCAAATTGGTCCATGTTCTTTCTATCTTTAAATCACTAATAATTTAAATCTTTTAAAATTGTTAGATCCTTAAAATGATAAAGTTATGGGGATAACGGAGTCATAGCCTCCCATTAAGGTTTTTGATAATGGGTCCATTAACTTAATAATCATTGGAGGCCCAAAGGCCTAGTGCTTATTGACTAATGAAATTATCATCCATCATATGACAACTTGGATGTGTCTCCCTAATGGTGGTTGGATTGGCCAACCAAAGTTGGGCTTGATCATTCATTGGTTGGATGGGCCAAGTATGGTCATATTAATGGTTCGACCTAACTAGACCCTTTTCTAAGAAGACCAAAGCCAACTGATCAGGGCCTGGGGTAAAATTAAAATTACTAGAAGTTGTTTGGAGAAATAATTGGTTATGAACCTACCCTTAGATGTACATGGGTGGGTCAACCAATGTTGGGCTCGTGTGCAGTCTATGTGGATTCTAATACCTACTAGAAAATTAAAGTAACTCCTTGAATTGGAGGTAGAGGCTACTAGTTTGAATAAATAGTGGGAGAACCTTTAGACTAAAGTCCAAGTATTTAGGCTTAAAATGATTCATATACAATAGGTCATTATTCTCTATTAAGGCTAAATCCTAATTGCTCCTATCACTGTTAGACAGTGAAGACTTGTGGACCCAACTTCGATAATCAGTATTGAAAGTTGAATACTGATTCAGCAGTACGAATGGATTCGTATTGGAATTTCTGAGTCCTGTCAAAATAATTAGTCCAAGATTAACCCAAATTAGGCATAGTACTTCTAATGTCTAAAATAGGGTCATAGGAAGAAGATTTGTCTTGCTTTTCTTGACTACAACAGGCTGAACAAGAGAAAGGAGCAAAAGTTGCTCATTAAAGACGTTATATGCTAACACCTTAAAACTTCTCTATATGTAATTCCACTATCTAGGTATAAGATACCAGTGGTCCTATGCAATTCATTGCAAGGACATAAGGTAAGTGAAATGTACACACCCTAGTTAGATTATGTCATGGATGTCTATGTTTGGCATTACAGGCTTAGTCATATTGACAAGAATAGGATAAACAGGTTAGCTTGAGAGAAAAACATCGATATCAATGATTGTGAATCATTGATAGCCTGTGAATCTTGTCTTCTTGGGAAGATGACAAAGTCACCTTTTACTAGAAAAGGTGAAAAAGCCGATAAAGTTCTAAGTCTCATATATAGTGATGTATATGGACCTTGAACTTAAGTGCCAAAGGAAGACATTAATATTTTATTATAGATGACCTATCTGGGCATGGGTACATCTGGGATGAATCATTTGAAATGTTCGAATGATTCAATAATGAAAAAGAAAAATAAACTAGATGAGGTATTAAAACTCTTCGATCAGATCGAGGAGGCAAATACTTATCTAGTGAGTTTGTGACATATCTAGGAGAGAATAGGATTCTCTCTCAGTGGATTTCTTTTCGGAATACAGTGTATCTAAAATGAGAAATTGAATTTTGTTAGACATAGTTCAATCCATAATAGGGTATACTTGTCTGTCTGTTGCAGGGTTGTGCTCTTATGACTATTTTTTTTACTCTAAAAATTTATATTGAGTTAATCTATTGCATTGACTCCATATGGGATATGGATCGAGTGTAGACCTAGACTCTCTCACTTTTGGATTTGGAGTTGATCAGCCTATATCATATATTTGCACATAGATAAACTTGGATCCTGGTCCAATAAGTGTTTAAGGGTTATTAATTCTGCTATGCTAAAGAACATAAGATGTTCATCAGTAGTAGGGCATTTCTTTTGGAAAGGAGTTCCTTAGAGAAGGAACTAATGCCTATCAAGTTGAACTTGTAAAAGTTTAATTGGTAGAAAAGAACCGACGTTATCTGATAAACCTATAGAATTGGATTTGATCAGATCAAATCTGGAGCCCATTAAAGTGTTACCTTTAAGGAGATCCGATAGAGTACCTCGTTAGCTGGATAGATACTTCAGTATCTAGGTCCGAGATGGTGATCATGTTGAGCTCGATGAGAATAATAAGGATCTGATCACCTATAAGGATACAGTGCAATGGCCTGATTCTAAGAAGTGGTTTGGAGCCATATGATCCAAATTGAAGTCTATGAAAATCAATAGTGTATGGACACTAGTTGATCATCTGAAGGGATAAAACCCATTGGGTGTGAATGAATTTTTAATAGGATCAGAGTAGCATAGATGGGAAGGGAAGGACCTATAAAGCCCATCTCTGAGTATCATCTCAGAGTTTGAACATACGTTTTGAACGTATATCTTAGTTATGAACAAAGACAAATCCTACACTTATTATTGGGCAAAATGTTTTATAGTGTTATTTCTTGTGATGTTTGAGGATGAAATTCTCTTAATTTAGAATAGCATTCCAACATTGCAAGAAATAAAGGTTTAGCTGTCATCTTATTTATCCATGTACGAGATTAGACATGGTATACTCACTAGAGGTAGTGAGCAGATGCCAGTCTAATCTAAGTAAGAGCCACTGGAGGATTGTATAGACAATCCCTAAGTATTTGGAAAATACTAAGGTCCAGCGACTTAAATATGGAAGTGCTGACTTAAAATATATGAATATTTTGATTTCAGTCAGAACAAGATGACAATAAGAGAATGTTGACTCATACCCTAATTGTAGGAGCAATCTGTTGGAAAGGTTCTAAGCAGGATACTTTAGCGTATTCAGTTAGTGATGTAAAGTACATCATGGCATATGATGCTGTCATGTAAATTGTATAGTTACTGAGGTTCATTAGCAGGTTGGGAGTGGCACTCTCCACCCATGGTCTAGTCCTATCATAGCACTGGAGCCATAGCTCAGGCTAAAGAACCAAAGGACCAACATATTCTGCATCAATTTCATCTTAGATATTTGATCTGGGTGACGTCGATCTTTAGAAGATCGATGTAAAAGGAGAACTTGATCGATCCATTTGCTAAGGCCTCGGAACTAAGGAGTTCTACAAACTCATGTGGAAGATAGGATATTTGATATCATTCCGATTGGCTTTAGTCTAAGTGGGAGTTATTGAGAAATGTATCCTAAAGCCAATCATCTAAGTAGTAGATGATTGAAATTAGTATATGAATTATCTAATAATAATAGTAATTTGGTTGTTTCATCATAAAGGTTCTATCTTTCTTAAATAAACTCCTAAATAATGATGAAGTCCTTAGAACCACAATCAATCGATAAAGAAGAATTTATTGGATGGTTCTTAAATTGTTCATGACCAAATGATAAATAATTAACAAGGATGATAACTTATCGAGTGTAGGTCATTGTATGCCATATGCGTTGATTGTCCTCGTAACCAAGTAGTGTGGAGATACTGGTATGGCATCTAGGTGAGATGCAAAAGTACATCTGCACTGAATGTAACCAATGTAGCACTCTACTATCAAGAGTAGCTAGCTAAGACCAATAGATATAAGTGTCCCTCCGACCTAAGATCACCATGATGACTTGCGAGTAACTCACTGTACTATGGTGCTGGACTGTCTATATTTCTAATATAGGTGATGAAAGATTTTTAGGCATAGTCGAATACTTGTAGAGTCGGTGTGTGACTCAAGATGGGATCGACCACTCCTAATTAACTTCAGAAAGAGAATGACTCGCTGTGTTTCAATTTAGCAAAACCTAGGCCTAAAAAATCCTAGTGAGGTGTCATGAGATTTGCAAAATTTTGAGATACAATAGAGATGACTTGTATGAGTATTTGACAGCATACTCGAAGTCATCTTAAGCATTATTAATTATAGGGATGAATTATATGATAACCATGGGCCAGGGTTCTAAGAATGTTGCTTTGCATACATTCGACCTATTCGGATGTCGAAAACCATTGCTAGATGGTAACTTTGATTGGTACAGAAATTAATTTCTATACTACCAACTTAGATTCTAACCTATGAGGTCACACACATTAGAGCTTGTAATCTAATCAGATGGTTAATCGATGATTGGGAATCCTTTCGAGGTCAAACATTTAATGCAATTAATGTTTGACCAAATGCAAGTGTTGCAGGAGGATCGATTAACAATTGAATTACTAATTGACTCAATTTGATTAAAAAACTAGGCTAAGATTAAGTTTAATTGAATTAAATTTAATTAGAATTAATTTGGATTTAATTAGATTAAGTCTAATTGATTTATTGGATAAGCCAATTGCAAGGGAAGAACAATTTCTTGTTTAACTAGGATTTGGGTGCACCTGATTGACTTAGAATTTAAATCAGATTTAAATCTTAACTTAATCTAATTTAATTAGGCTTCTAGTTGGACTAGGATCATTCTTAATTGGGTTGCATTTAATCTAATTTAAATAAATTTAAATTTAGTTTAAAATAATTTTGACCTAATCAAACAAGAGGAGTCCTAGTTGGACTGGGACTCTCTCTCTTTCACTTGCACCTAAGAAAGCCCATACTATATTTTAATTCTAGATTTTTTTCTATGATATCCATGCCTAAAAAATGATTTTACACACCCCATTATCTTAGGAATTGGATTTAAATTTGATTTGGTCAAAATTAGAAGATAGTTGGAAATTATTTCCTACTTAGAAGAGTCTTCTTTGACCCAAACTCCTCCCTCCCTTGTGCACCAACTCTACCCATGCCGCTCTATCTTATTCAGCCTTTTTTCCCTTAGTTTTGTGCATGAGAATTAGTGGTTACACAAAAAAATAAGTGGGAGGGGCGTCCAAGAGCTGGATGCCCCATAGAAGTCCTCCTTTGACTAGGTTTTGACCTAGTCTTGCAATAAATGGTGGAAGCCTCTTAAGAGATGATTTGAGGATGTAAAAAATTCTAAAAAAATCATAAAAAATTAGAGGAGAAGGAGGAGAAGGTGTGGAGGATTTGTGGTGCCAAGATTCTTGGAGAAGAGCCCTCAATTAAGACATCAAAGGTTGATGTCTTGAAGAGATAAGGTAAGAGAAGATTGTCTTCTCTTATATTTTTCTTTTATGTTTCACTCTTCTTATTTTATTTATGATTATTATATAATAAAAATATAAGAGAGAGAGAGTGGAAGGGCTTGAGGAAAGATGGTGCCAAGATCCTAGGAGAAAAGGTCTTCATCTGGACATCAATCGTTGATGTCATGAAGGCACAAAGGTAAGAGAAGATTATCTTCTCTTTATTTTCTATTGAGTATCTTCTTCTTCACTATTTTATGTAATTTTTATATGATAAAGATCTAAGAGAGAGAGGAAGAGGGCGTGGGATCTATGCTCTAAGGTGTTGGAGCATGGTGATCCTTTTTGGATGTGATCTGATCATGTCCTGATGCAAGAAGAAGAAGAGAAGAAGGTCTTCTCTTAGGATTTTCTTGAGAGCCCTTCTTCTCAATTTTATTTATGAGATTTTTTTATGAGATAAATCTGAGGGTGTAATATCTAAAAATTAGAAAAAAAATCTAGAGAAGAATGTCTCCTCTGATCCTAGCATAGAGGTGTTTTCAGGATATCAACTGTTGATGTCCTGAAGGAGAAGATTCGTCTTCTCCTAGGGTCTTTTCATATGTCTTTTTATTTTCTAATTTATGGAAGATCCAAGGATTGGATTCCTTCCTCATTCCTCCTTATGTTCTTCCTCACTTCAATTGTCCAAGAGATCCGAAGAACATGTATTTGATTAACCATCAGGAGGGATCTATGAGAAGCTTGCACTTCGAGCGGATCTTCATTCGACGAACCTCCGATCTATGTTGGAGGTTTGTGTGGATCACCTGTAGAGATCGGATGCTTGTGCGGCTCCAAAGACAATAATGAATTTAACTACAGAGTTCTCGACCCATGCAAAGGTAAGAGATCTGATCTCTTGGTGACCTAGATGTGATCTAGAGTTAGATCTAGAATTATTCTAGATCTAGGTATTGATATGAGCAATACCACTTATGATTAATTTAATTTTGGATTTATATTTACGTCATAATATATTATAGATTCTTGATGTAGGATTTTGTAATTTGATTACATGCATGTTATAGATTAAATAGTTTAATCTATGCCTTTTGCTGCTCTACATTTCCAAAATATTTTGAAATCTATGCATGAAATCCTGCATATTTTCTATCATGGTGAACAAAGTCATGTAGCCAAATATTAAGTCACTAAAAGACTTTTTAAGGCTCAAATGCATAATGGACAATCAGTCCAAGATCATTGTCTGCTGATGATCAAGGACTTAGAAGAGCTTGAGAAGCTCGATGTCAAGTTAGATCAGAATCTGCAGATTGATATAATTTTGTAGTCTTTGACTGATGCGTATGGGTAGTTCATCATTAACTACTATATGCATAAACTTTAAAATACCTTGGCTAAACTTATGAATATGCAGGTTACTACTGTGCTCTTTATGAAAGGTTCAAAGGGCTTAGTGCTTGCTGTGGAGCGGACTTCTTCTAAAAGAAAGTCTTTTGAAAAGAAGAGAAAGATCGCAAAGAAGCAGAAGGTGGAAGGTGGAAAGAAGAAGGTAAAGCCAAAGAAGAAGACTGCTGACAAGAAAAAATATTTTTATTGCAACACTGATGGCCACTGGAAGTAGAACTGCCCTCTTTACCTGGCCAGCCTAAAGAACAAGAAGGAGATAGGTCCTTTTGGAGGCATGTTTGTTATAGAATCTAATCTTATGATTTTTTCTGCATCTAGTTGAATGCTTGACTCTGGTTCTAGTCTCACTTGTATACTTCTATGCAGGATCCTGAGGATAGAAGAATGCTAAAGGATGGTGAGATGATCATACGCGTCAGAAACGGAGTAAGAGTTGCTGCTATGTTCGTGGGAACATACCCTCTTCGATTACCATCTGGATTAGATCTAGTTCTTAGAGATTATTTTTATGTGCCTATAGAAAGTAGAAATTTGATTTCTATTTCTTGTTTAGCACAAGAAAGCTATGTAAGTATTTTTCTTAAGGACCATTGTAATATTTTTTATGAAAGAAATAAAATTGCAAGTGGTTTTTTTATAAATGGTCTCTATCAGTTACATATTGATGTTTCTATTTTTAATATCCAGCAAAACGTGAATGCCATAGGATCAAAGTGACCTAGGGATAGTCTAAATGATAGGTATCTTTGGCACCTTAGGCTTGGTCATATAGTTGAAGAGAGGGTTAATAAATTGGAGAAATCTGAGCTATTGAGTACGTTGACTTTTGAGTCATATTCAATTTATGAATCATGCCTTCATGGCAAAATGACCAAGCTTCTTTTTGTAAGACATGGGGAAAGGGCCACAAACCAACTTGCCCTAGTACATACAAATGTATGCAGTCCATTTGATGTGCCGATCTGAGATAATTATGTCTACTTCATCATCTTTATCGATAATCTATCTCAGTACGGATATGTATATTTGATGTGACATAAGTCTGAAGCTTTTGAAAGATTCAAGAAATTCAGACTTAAAGTAGAAAAATAAATAGAAAAATCTATTAAGATTCTTCGATCAGATCGAGGAGGCGAATATCTTAGTCGAAAATTTCTAGACTATCTTAAGGATAATGGCATAGTCTCATAATGGACTCCACCTGGAACACCTCAACTCAATAGATTTCAGAATGGAGAAACTGAACTCTATTAGATATGGTCCGATCCATGATGAGTTTCATGGACCTTCTTGAGCTTCTTTGGGGACATAGTCTGATATCCACTATATATTTATTGAATAGGGTTTCCTCTAAAATCTTTTCTACCACACCATATGAGATATGGCATAGTAAGAAATCAAGTCTGAGTCATCTCATAATTTAGAGTTGTTTGGCCCATGTCAAGAGACAATAGGCGGACAAATTAGAGTCTAGATCTTTTAGAGCTCGATTTATTAGATATTCTAAAGAGTCATTAGGATATTATTTCTATCTTCTGAAATATCACAATGTGATTATTAGTCGACATGCCATCTTTCTTGAAAAATAGTTTATTCTAGATGATGGCATCAGAAGATAGATTAGACTCGAGGAGAAAGTCTCTGATGAAAAATGAGCTAAGAAACCTATGAAATTCAATCAGATTGAGCCAACCCAGACACTACCTCCTCTACCTCATAGATCAAGTAGAATTTTCTATCCTCTTGAAAGGTACTTAGGTACTATCTCAGAAGATGTAAAGAAAATATTTCTCATAGAAAATGGAATTCATAGTGATGATCCCAAAACCTATGACGAGGTGATATCAGATATCGACTCTGAAAAATGGTTAGAAGTAATAAAGTCAGAGATTGACTCCATGCATTCGAACCAAGTTGGGACTTTGGGAGATCCACCTAAAGGTATAGTACCTATTGGGTGTAAATGGATCTTCAAGAGAAAGATAGGTTTCAATGGGAATGTAGAGACATTCAAAGCAAGGCTCGAAACAAAAGAGTATAGTCAGCACAAAGGCATTGACTATCAAGATACTTTTTCGCCAGTAGCCATGCTCAAGTTCATCCATGCATTACTTCCTGTTGCAACCTATTTCAATTACAAAATATGATAGATGGATGTGAAAATGACATTCTTAAATGGATATCTTGAGGAAGATATCTATATGTAACAACCGTTAGGTTTCACATCCAGTGATGATGATCATAAGGTATACAAGCTGCAAAGATCGATATATGGACTTAAGCAAGCATCTCAAAGCTGGAATGCTTGTTTCAATGATATAATCAAATCATTTAGATTCATCAAAAATGAGGAGGAGCCTTGTGTTTTCAAAAAGATCAGTGAAAGTACTGTTGTCTTCCTCATACTATACATGGATGACATCCTCCTAATTAGGAATGATATTCCCATATTGACTACAATCAAAATATGGTTGTCTAAGAAGTTTTCTATGAAAGATCTAGGAGAGACATCGTTTATTCTGAGAATTAAGATCTATAGGGATAGACTAAATAGGATGCCTGGACTATCATAGAAAATGTGCATAGAGAAGGTGCTGAAGAGGTTCAGCATGGAAAACTCCAAGAGGATTTTAGCATCCTTCAGACATGGCATTCATCTCTCCAAGAAGATGTATCTTAGCACACCTGAGGAGATTGAACGCATGAGCAAGATCTCTTATGCTTTGGCAATAGGGAGCCTCATGTATGCTATGCTATGTACATGACCTTATATTGCCCATGCTGTAAGTGTCACGAGCAGATATCAATAGAATCCAGGCGAAGAGCACTGGACTTCTATGAAATGTATCCTTAGGTACTTGAGAAGGACTAAGGATATGTTTCTAATTTTTGGTAGAGAACTCCAAATTCAGGGGTATACAAATTCGGATTTTATATCTGATATAGATGATTGAAAGTCGACATTTGGATGTTTGTTTATTTGTAATGGTGGAGCTATCAGTTGGAAGAGTTCCAAGCAGATGGTGATAGCAGACTCCACCATGAAAGAAGAGTACATCGCTGTATCGGAGGCTACAAAGAAGGCATTCTAGTATAAGAAGTTCGCTGCAAAGCTTGGAGTGATGCCATCAGATGCTGCCCCTCTGTACTGCGATAACGATGGCATCATAGTCCTAGCTAAGAAGCTAAGGTCTCATAAAAAATTCAAGCACATCAAGAAGCGATACAACCTCATCCATGATTACCTCAAGAACGGATACGTCGAGGTCAAGGAAGTTGACTCCGCAGACAATGTGATTGACTCGCTAATAAAGCTATTAAGCCAGCAAAAGATTGAAGCCCATCTTGAGAAGATAGGACTTAGATTTGTAGCTAATTGACTTTAGGTCAAGTGAGAGTTTGTTAGATGTGTGCCCTAGAAGCTAGATTGACTAAACACTTGTAATACACTTTTAAGGGCAATTTTATAATTTTGATTATAAATTAATAAAAAAAATTATTTTTTATCATAGTGTGTATTTAAAGTGTCTGTGATACATCCTTTGAGTTAATGGTAATGACAATTTATATTTTCAAGAGTTGAAAATTTAAGACATAAATTTTTATAATTAACTCATAAATTGCTTCCAACCGTAGGATCATCATGAGGATGGTGATCGATCTGGAAGGTTGATGTGCGATCGCTTTCTTAAGATAGATGTGTCTTAAATCTATGGTGTGAAGACATCGGAGCAAAAGTATAGGTAATTGTTAGAAAATGAGGGCACTGAGCGTGACCATCTCAAGTAGTCATAAGGAAGTCTATCTTTTCATCGATGACTGGCTCGATGCTACAGTGGTATGTCTGATTCTTTGATCTGAGGTGCATCATCATTTCACCTTGAAGGTGTTATAGCTTGACTACACCATAACTCGATCTCCTAGCCATTCGGAACCCTATGGTGTATGTTGGTTATTGCATGTTCATTATAGGAATTGGATTGCACCAATAGGGGATCTATCTACCTCGGTAGATGAGGAGTAGCCCTATGATAATCATGAGATTGAGTCCTTAAGCCTATAGCCATGACAGAGTGAAGATGAGAGAAAGAGTTTCTATTAGGGTTTCACATTAGACTCGAATCAAAAGATTAATTTATATGATGGATATTGGGTTTGACGAGTTCACCTTAATCCTAATCCTATCGAGGCTCAAGATAGAAGAACCCAATCACATAGGTAGCTACACCAAGAGGTTCACTTTTGATTCTGATGGATTGTCACCATATATTGCTATGTGTAACCAATGGATTTTGGAAGCAATTATAATGATCTTGATGATCGATCATTCTAATTATATGAATCAAAATAGTTCTGGTCCATCGAAAGGTGTTTCGATAATATCGATGATAAAGATTGTGACATGTCTCATTACCATACAAAATTGAACCTAACTGGATCACATAAATTAGAGTTTGGGTCTAGATGTCATCAATTGAGCTAACCCAGTTTGATTGATTTGGATTAGATCCAATCAGGTTCAAGGTAATCATGCTAGCACACGATTGAGCCTGACTTTCTCCTTCTATAATCTTTCTGATTCATCGCAACTAAGTCAAATTTGATTTGACTCATTTTTATATTTTGAATGAATTTATTTTCATCTGACTGGAACAAGTCCAAGTTAGATAAATTATAAAAATTAAATCCATTCCTAGTGCAATTGGAATAGGGTTAAAAGTTGACCCAATTGAAAGAATTGAGAGTCACTTGATCAGATGCTTCTAGAAAATTCTCTAAAACTTTTTTTGGTCTAATTTTTAGCTATATGATAGGTCTTGAGTCATGCTATGGGAGTGCCAAATTTTGTGATTTATAGTGGTGGTTTGATTGGGTTTTGATAGAGTTTGATTTGCATTAAACTATTAAAGAAAGAGTCCTAAGCGCAATGGACTCTTCCTTATCTACTCATGTTGCCCACTTTTTGATTAATTTTTGGTGACAAAAATCAGATGGGATCTGGGGTTTCATGTGGAGAATAAGTTCTAGAGTCCCAATGATCAAATAAGTATGTTACTTGGTCCAAGTGGGACTCTATATGGCGTTGGTTTTTAAACCTTTCTCATGCTAAAGAGAGGCATCGCATGATTTTATTTTCCATGCAGAGGTGCTATCACCCATACCATATCCCATGGTCTCTCTATCCTCTCTCTCGCTCTCTTCTAAACATCTAAAAAGTTAGGCACAAATATGGGAAGAAGGTCCAAGGTTTTTGGTGCAAGATTCAGGATCTATGCAACGATGTTCATGAGACGGATGGGCTATCTTCAGAAATAGATTTGAAGGAACTATATATCAGATTTAGATATGATCTTTAGAGAAGAGATTCATGAGGAGAAAATATTCAGATTTTGCTTGAGTGGATATCGGTAGAGGCCAGGTGCATGCGTAGCTCCTTCTAGAATCTCAAGAACCAACAGGATCATCGTAGGATAATCAGATTACCCAATAAGGTACTTCAAATTAAATCTAATTTAGTTTTATTTTTAATTTCTAATATTAGATCATCATGATCAAATCTGAGAATTCTTTGATTTGATTGAACCATAGGAATTTTTGTAGAATAATCCACCTCAAATCTGATCAGATCTGGATGATCCTATAGTAGAAAATAAGATTTTTTCTTCATCAACATCATTGGATGTGCCAAAAGAATCCTCCACACTTGAAGCATATCCTTTGGATGAGTCATCTCGAATCTACGATTGAACTCATCACTCATGGGAGCTAGCACAATGCTATGAGCTTAGAAGTGGCACTCTCAAATCTTGGGAACATGAGATGATAGATCATGGAAAGACAGGAGCAAGTCGGAAGAGAAATCAACCTGGATAGCAATGTTCAAAAACTTAGCTGGCTCACCCTAAGACTAGATCAACTAAGTGGAGAATTGAGTCAACTCAGTCCAAAATTAGATCGGCTACGTCTCAGAGGAAAACCCAAATAGAAAGTAGTGTTTTTAGACTATTGGCATAGTACATAACTAGGTCGGCTCAATCTCAGACCGAGCTATCCTGGTTGCAGGTTAGTTGTCTCAGTCTAAAACTAAGCTGGCTTAGTTTTCATGGGTATGTTTTGTGTATGTGGATTGTTTTGGATTTGAAAAATTTTTCTGAGTTTGGGGCTTGATCCTTTTATAAAATATATATACTGAAAATAGATCAAGATTGTATATGATGCTGAATTCATTAAAAGAAAAGCTCTTTCCTCCCAGAAATCTCTACTACTCTTCTTCTCTATTGCTTGAATCTATTGATCATGCTTTTGCAGTAATCTCTAAAGAATTCTTCTTTATTACTTGGCTGATCACCAGTGGCCACATCGGTTCGTGTGTTGAATTAATTTTCATAATAATTAGTATCAGAGCGGTGTTGCATGGAAGGAAGAAAGACACCTGGGATTTCTACATTCAGAATCTATTGCACTAAGTTTTACCCAAAAAACTTTTTGTTTGCTTCATGGTTATCTCTAGATTGAGGTGAAGATTTATTACTTGAAGGAACGATAATACAGAAGATTGAAAAGAGGATCTAAAGCATTTAGATCTTCTTTGAAGGGTAGTTTTGTTGGTGTGTGATCGTGAAAGTGTGTTAGGATTTTGTTCTTGACTTGCATAAAGTTATGGGATCAAGTGAACTCAAGGTGAATTTTGAGAAGTTCGATGGCAAGGAAAACTTTATCTTATGGTAGCAAAGGGTAAAGAACTTATTGGTTCAGCAGAGGATCTACAAGGTCTTAATAAGAAAAAGATCAGAAAAGATTAGTACTAAGGATTAGGAAGAGTTGGAGAAAATTGCTTTTAGCATAATCAGAATGTACTTGATAGATCAGATTGTACCTGAGGTTTGCACAGAGACCACGATAAAGGAGCTTTGGACGAGACTGGAGAACACATACATGGGGAAGAACATGATAAATAAGCTATGGTTGAAGAAACAGCTATATAGTCTAAGGATGCCCGAAGGCAGAGATCTTATTGCACATATACAAAGGTTTAATCAGGTGTGTTCTAAGATAATGAGTTTAGATGTGAAGATCAATAAGTAAGATCAGGCATTGCTGCTGCTTTGTTCTCTTTTAGGCTCATATGATGGTCTTATAATAGCTTTAGTTTATGAAAAGTAGATCCTAAACTATGAAGAAGTTTGTGGTGTACTCAGATCGAATAAGTAGAGGAAAATAATCTGCAAGAGAAATCCCAAGTCTGAGATCTTAGCTATGAATGAAAGAGGAAAGATCAAAGGAGAAAAGAGTAAAATCCAAAGGCAGGTCAAAGTCTCAGGATCAGAGGAAGACATTGAAATGTTATAAATATCATCAGCTTGGATACCTGAGGAGAGATTGTCCCCTTTTGGGTTAGAAAATGGGAAGGCTAGCAAGACTGATGATACAACTTCAGTGAGCAGTGGAGAAGACTTGCTAGTTGTATCAGATGGGTCTACAGAGTACGATACTATGTGGATATTGAATTCAACATGCTCTCACCATTATACTTTTCATTGGAAGTGATTTTCTACCTACCAGAAGACTGATGGAGCAAGTGTTAACCTTGGAGATGATCACCCATGTAGAGTAGCTGAAGTTGGCTCAATTAGGATGAGGATGTATGATGGGATTATTCATACATTATCAAATATCAGGCATATACCAAAATTAAAAAAGAATTTAATTTCTTTGGGCTACCTAGAGGAGCAGAGTTATGCTTTTAGTAGCCAGGCTGGGAGTGGATGTCTGAAAATTTTCAAGGATGATTTGATGGTGATGAGAGGTAGAAGACTGAGCAATAATCTTTATAGAATGGAAGGCTCAGTGGTAAATGATAGTGTAGAGGTGCTAGCAGTGGCATAGGAGGAGCAGCTCTTATATCGACTGTGATATTATCGGATGGATCATATGAGTGACTGAGGGCTCACTGAACTCAGCAAAAGAGGGATGATCCTTGTCCTGAAGAAGGAGGACATAGATTTATGTGAGCCATATATCTTTGATAAATAGCATAGGATAAAGTTTGCCAAAAGTACCAAGCGCAGCGAAGGAGTGCTAGATTTAGTGCACTCAGATGTGTAGGAACAAGCTCCTGTATTAGCTAGAGGTGGGGAAAAATATTTTATCACTTTCATTGATAACTTCTCAAGGAAGGTGTGGGTTTATCTGATCAGAGAAAAGTCAGAGGTATCTGCCCAATTCAAAACTTGGAGAGCTAAAGTTGAGGAGTCAGGAAGATAGGTGAAATGTTTGAGGTCGTATAATGGAGGGGAATATACAAGCCTAAAGTTTAGGAGGTACTATGAGGAAAATTATGTCAAACGCTATTACATAGTAAAGAAGACTCCCCAACAGAATGATGTCATGAAAAGGATGAATCGGACACTGATCGAGAAGGCACGAAGTTTAAGGCTAGAGACATCACTTCCAAAATCCTTTTAGGGTAATGCTTTAACTTTTTCTTATTTTCTTGTCAACAGGTCCCCTCACCATAAGCTGAATGGAGGCATTTCAGAAGAGGTCTGGAGTGGAAAGAAGGTGGAGCATGGCCACCTGAAGGTCTTCGGTTGCACAGCCTATGCACATGTGGAGGCAACCAAGAGAAGTAAGTTGGACCCTAAATTTCAAAAGATGATATTTATAGGGTATCCATAAGAAGTCAAGGGATATCTATTATGGAATCCTGAAGCACAAAAGATAGTGATCAGTAGGGATGTCATTTTTTATGAAAAGAGCATCTTAGAGAGGCTTGAGAGTATAGGAGCAATAGAAAAACAAAGGTGAATAATGGTGGCCAGTCAGAGAATGATGGCATGCAAATTACATAAACTTACAGGAGTGTTCTTGTTAAGGTGGAGCTAGACAGAAATGTTTTATCTCTGATTAAAAATCAGCATGGAGAGCCAGCAGTTCAGATGGATGTGCAGGATCAGTCATAGATTTTAGACAGAGATGTGCTAGTGGGATTGCCTTTGCACAAGTCCCAGTGTACTGTTAGAAGGCTGGTTAGATATGGCATTAACGAGATTATCTCCTATGCATTCATCACTGCTAATGGTGATCCAGAGAATTATGTAGAGGCCATGGAGAGTGAGGATCATGATTCATGGATACAGACCATGATGGAAGAGATGGAATCACTAAATAAAAATCAGACTTGATAGCTGATGCATCTTCTAGAAGGTTCTCGACCAATTGACTCAAAGTCGGTATTCACAAAGAAGGAAGCACCTTCAAAACAAGGTGGAGTCAGATTCAAGGCAAGGTTGGTAGTAAAGGGATACTCACAAAGAGAAGGGATAGATTACACAAAAGTTTTCTCTCCTATGGTGCATCATACATCTATTCGGGTTTTACTATTACTGATGGCACAATACAACATGGAGTTGAAAAAGATGGATGTAAAGATGGCTTTCCTTCATGGCACATTGGAGAAAAGTATCTATATGCAGTAGCCAGATGGTTTCATGGAGATTAGATAGGAGGAAAAGGTGTGTTTATTGAAGAGATCACTGTATGGCCTAAAATAATTCCCTCGTCAGTGGTATCATAGATTTGATAGCTTTATTTTGGGCCTGAGATTTATTAGATGTGAACATGATAGTTGTGTCTATGTCAAGGATGTAGATGAAAAGGATGCCCTATACCTGCTATTATATGTTGATGACATGCTCATAGCCAGCAAGAGTATGAAGGCTATAAAAGGGATTAAAAGGGCACTATCAGCTAAATTTGAGATAAAAAACCTGGGTCTAGTACTGAAAATCCTTGGAATGGAGATTTGTAAAGATAGATGCAAAAGAGTGCTCCATTTGTCATAAGGAGGATATATCCAAAAAGTTTTGGAAAAATTTGGGATGGAGAAGGCCAAATCTATAGAGACAATATTGCCGAGCCATATGTCTCTCTCTATGTATCAAAGCCTCCAGTCAGAAGAAGAGAGAGTACATGGATGGAGTCCCTTATGTGAATGCTGTAGGTAGTGTGATATACACTATGATGTGCTGTAGACCAAATATAGCATATGCAGTGAGTATAGCTAGTAAATATATGGCTAATCCTGGAAAGGAACACTGAAAAGTATTGAAGTAGATATTAAGGTATCTACAGGAAACAAGGGATTACGGTTTGGTGTTTGGTGGGTAGCTGAGAGAATTTGAAGATAGATGTTCGGATCCTCTAGAAGGATCTATAGATGCAAATTATGCAGGTGATCTTGATACAAGGAGGTCTTCTACTGGATATTTCTTCTGCATGTATGGTGGATCAGTATCTTGGAGATCAACCCTTTAATCAATCACGGCCTTGTCTACCATAGAGGCCGAGTACATTGGCATTATTGAGGCTGCAAAGAAATCACTTTGGCTTAGGAGGCTAATTATTGAGATGGGGGTGGAGCAGACCAAGATTAAATTATAAGTGACCATCAGAGTGCTCTACTGCTTGCATAGAACCCATTCTATCATGTACACACAAAACATATAGATGTAAGGTACCACAAGATCAGAGAGCTGGTAGAGAAAGGTGAAGTGGAATTGATGAAACTCCATACAAAGGAGAATCAGTCTGATGCACTCATGAAGGTACTCCCTAAAGATAATTTTCAGATGTGTGTGGCATGGATGGGTTTGCAAGGAAGAGATGAGTTCACAAGAACTTAGAAGCACCAAAGTGAAAAATGTGAGCTCAGAAGTGGCGCACCCAATTCTTGGGAACATGAGATGATAGGTCATGAGAAGACGAGAGCAAGTCGGAAGAGAAATCAGCCTAAGTAGCAAAGTTCAAAAACTTAGCCGGCTCATCCTAAGACTGGGTCGGCTCAGTCTTGGATTGGGTTAGCTATCTTAGAGGATAATCCAGATAGAAAATAGTATTTTTGGGCTGTTGGCATAGTACACAAGTCGCAAGTTAGCCTCCTCAGTCTGAAACTGAGTCGGCTCAGTTTTCACAGATATATTTTGTGTACATGGGTTGATTTAGGTTTGGAAAGTTTTTCTATGAGCTTAGGGCTTGATCCTTTTGTAAAGTATATATACTGAAAATAGGTCAAGGTTGTATATGATACTGAATTCATTCAAAAAACTCTTTTCTCCTAGAAATCTCTACTTCTCTTCTTCTCTATTTCTTGAATCCATTGATCGTACTTTCGAAGTAATCTCTAAGGAGTTCTTTCTTGTTGCTTGGTTGATCATCAGTGGCCATGCTGGTCCGTGTATGGAATTAATTTTCATAATAAATGCAGCACACCATGGTTCGATCATTGAGCCACTTCTGGTAAGTGTCTCTGACTATTCTGCATGTATTGGGAGTTGTCTCCTCAGGTGCAAGATTCGTCAATACGTACAAGATCCGTTCATGCTTTAGGACTATCTTCAACTTTCGATACCAGCTATCGAAATTGGATCCCACCAACTTATCATTGTCCAATAATGATTGAAGAGATAGAAAAGTGGCCATATCTGTACAAAAGAAAATCAAAATTTAATTAGTAATTGATTCATTAAACCTAAAGATTTAGACTTTAATCAAAAGATTCTTTCACTATTTTATTCCAATTGGTAGCCTCTACCTCTAATTTGAGGAATTACCCTAATTCCTTAGTGGATACTAGAATCCACATAGACTGCACATGAGTCTAACTTTGGTTGGTCAACTCATGTACATCTAAGGGCAGGTTCATAGCCAATTATTTCTCTAAATAATTTCTAATAATATAATTTTGCCCCAATCCCTAATCAGTAGGCTTTGGCCTTCATTGAAAAAGGTCTGATTAGGTCCAACCATTAACATGACCATACTTGGTCCATCAAATCAATGAATGATTATGCCCAACTTTGGTTGGTCAACCTAACCACCATTTAGAAAGATGTGACGAAGAAATTATATTATGAATGATAATTCAATCAGCTGATAAGCACCAAGCCCTTGGGCCTCCAACAATTATCCAACTAATGGACCAATTATCATCCACTTAATGGGAGGCTATGATCTAGTTATTATCATAATTAATTCATTTTAAGGATCTATAATTTTAAAGAATTTTAATTTAAAAAAAAGAGAAGATCAGATGAACCAGCTTGTCATGATCCTCCTACTAGCTTCACCAAGTAAGCTTAAGGGAGACCAATATTGGTCTAGGAGCACCTAAATCAGTCACATTGATTTACCTAGCTGACATGGGTCAGCTCGAATAGTCAAGTGATCCAATCGAAACATAATTTCATAAAGAGGCTAGGTAAATTCGATCAGTGGGAGGGTCTACTAAAGCTTGCCTTAGATATAATAAAAAATAGCCAGGTAAACAGGCTGCCAATTAAAGACCATCGATTTGGTTTATCTTAAAAACCAACTTATTTAATCAGTCTCAATTAGATTAGTCTAACAGTTCGTGCTAGACCACATAACCAAGAATCAAGTCCATCTTGGATCTCATTAAAGACATGGACGTGACCAACTACAACTATTGTAATTGATCTAGAAAATCCTTGACCTAATCTAAGACAACAGTTGATTAAATTTAGTCAATTCTCTAATTAAGTCCATTCTTTAATCTAATCTTAGGTCTAATCCAATTAATGGACCTAATCTCTACTAACCCATTTAACCCAATGTGTTATGATTTGTGTCTTAGGATCTTTAATTCACAATCCTAGATCCTAATCAAAACAACTTCTTAATTCTTAATTAAGTTTTGGGTTGAGGGTTGGGGTTCGACATTTCAAAAATAATTTTTATATTTGTAAAATATTTTTACAATATAGTTCTACCAATCAAGTTGCATGTTTGATTCATAATTGATATGCAAATAAAATAAGCATGAAGCTATTTTAGATCTAATTAAAATAGGTTCATCTAATTGAAACCATTTCAATCTCAATCAATCACAAATTACCTAAGATCAAATTTAACATATTTATGATGATTAAAATTAGATTAAAATAATTTGAATTAGATTATAAAATTTTTTAGATCTAATCTAAAATTTTATGATCAATATTTTAGATCATCACGCACTAGGACAATCAATCCACTGTAAGAGATAAACCTTATAGCAGGACAACCTTATAATCAGTCCGTGTAATCTAAAAATTTTATTTTTAGATCTAAAATTCTTTTAAGTTTAATAAATTATAAATAAAATTAGATCATATCTACCAAATTTATGGTAAAAAAATAGATCTACATAAACTAGGACAACCTCTCTATTATAAGGGGTAAACCTTACAGTAGGACAACCATATAATCAGTTCGTATAATCATGATTTTTTAATTTTAGATTTAGTAATTAGACTATAAATTAAATTTAATCTAAAAAATCATCTAAATATACATATATAATTATGTAATAATAAATCTAGGCTCTGATACCAATTGAAGGAACCAGATCTAGGATTTCAGGGCTAAATCTTAAAACTTTTTGAGATCAGGCAGTGAAAGACTGAAAAAAATCAAAATTTATTCATAAAAATAGAGAACCCCTAGATCTAAGATCTTATCATATAATTATAATATGAGATTAAATCAAAAAATAAAAATATAAGAAAGAAGAAAAGGTGTTGATCGCATCAACATAGATCTACACTAGATCTATTGTAGGTATGTAACAGAGGATCAGAACCATATTACCTGTGCAAGTTAGACATTCTAACTTATTAATCCAGACTTTAGGATAAAGCTCTAAGCCGCACACATATCCATCTTCTAAGAGATGTCCATACGACCCTACAAATCCCGATCAGAAGTTTGATGCTCAAAAATCAGCACAGTATGCTAGTATTATGCTGATCCTTCTTCGATGATCGATCCGATGCTTTCTTCTTCAATATTTGGATACTTTAAAAATAAAAAGGAAAGGAAGAGGCTTTTGATTTAAAACAACACTCAAAAATATCTATAAAGGAGGAGAAAGGAAGAGCAAAAAAATCCTAGAAGAAGACCCTCTTCTTCTTCTCTTTTCTCTTCCTAGACACCTAGATTGGTGTCTATGAAATCCCCATGCCCCAAGGATTTCTCTCTCTAATTTTCACACACCCAAGATCCCTCTCAATGATCTAAAATTAGTATAAAATTTAGCCCAAAAATACCTTCTTATAAAGAGATATGGAAGAGTCCTTGTTGGGTTAAATTCTTAGACTAGGCAAGACCATATATGGCAAGTTATTAAGGCACCCAACACTTGGGTGCCCCCTCTTTTGTTTTAGCCATGGACCACCAGGGTAGGCACACAATAAGATTAGCTTTCTCCACTAAAAAATCCAAGGAAAAATAGGGAGTGGGTGGTTTCTTATGGGAGGAGTTTTGGTTTGTTAGGATTCTATCTCATAGAATCCAAAATCAAAACAAACTACCTACCATTGACTTGGTCCACAAACTAATTTCCATATAGGATAGGAGGAAGAGTAAGGGGCACTCGTGGGATTGCTGGGCATGAGAGTTTTGTGCTCATGGGATTGCTAGGCATGAGAGTTTTGTTACACAAAACTCTAAGAAGAGAGAGTGGGGGGCGTTGGGGCTTAGATGGTGCAAGGATGGAATCTAGGTCCTACTAGGATTCCATATATAACTTGGTTAAAGATGGTTTCTCAAACCAAATTAAATCAAAAATAAATCAGCCTAATTAAATTAGATCCTAACCAAAATAAGAACTTAATTAAATTAGATTAAATTTGATTTAATTTTAATTTAATTTTTTAATCAAATTAAAAAATTGGGTTGACCCAAGTCCTAATTGAACTAGGACTAGTTCTTTCTTGCACTTGGCTTATCCAATAAACCAACTGAATTTGATCCAATCAAATCCAAATCAAATTTAATTAAATTATATTTAATTAAACTTAATTTTAGTCCTCTGGCTTAATCAAATTAAGCTAATTAGCAATTCAATTGCTAATCGATCCTCCTATAATACTTGCACTAGGTTAAACATCAATCGTATTGATCGTTTAACCCTAGAATAATTCTTAATCATTGATCAACCATCCGATCAGATCGTGAACTCTAATGTGTGTGATCCCATGGGTCCAAATCTAAGTTGGTAGCATAAAAGTAAATTTTTATACCAATCAAAGTGACAATCTAGTAATGGTACCCGATGATTGGATAGGTTAAATGTGTAGAACAACATCCTTAGAATCCATGTGGATATACTTTCCATATAATTCATCTCCTTAACCATAATGCTCGTAGGACACCTCAGAGTTCAATTGTCAACTCTGATCGAGTTATCCACATAGTATTTTAAAATACCAAATCCATCTCATAGATTATTCTGGCCAAGATTTTGCTATATTGAAATACAGTGATACATTCTTCTCCAACTCTTGGAGTGGTCAATCTCATCTTGATTACACACCGACTTTGTAAGTACTTTACCATACCCAAAAATCTTTTATTACTAAATTAGAAATTCAGTTAGTCTGGTATCAAGGCATAGTGAGTTACTTGCAAGCTATTATGGTAATCTTAGGTCTAAGGGACACCTATACCTATATCCCATTAGAGACATTCTCGATAGTAGAATGCTCTGGAGTTGGTCACATTGAATGGTGATGTATCTTTACATCTCTCCTATATGCCATACCAGTGTCTCTATACTCCTTGATTAAGAGGACAATCAATTTATATGACACACAGTGACCTATGCTCGATAGATGATGTCATCCTAATTAATAACTTGTCATTTGGTCATGAATAGTTTTAAGGACTAATCGATAAATTATCTCTTTATCGAATCTAAGTAGTCCTAAGGACTTTATCACAACAATGAAGTTCGTTAGAAGATGAAAACTTCATGATAATAATGCCAAAAAATTTATTTTATTTATTAATAAATTAATTATAATTATAATATAGCTCAACTGTCAATAGGTTGATGATTGGCTTTGAAACATATTTTCCAACATAATGTACATAATTCTTTTGTCCATACAAAAATAAATAAATGTACGGATACCTTAGAATATGTACATTAATCAACTGATGGGTCTATCATTTCATGCAATATAATTTTTATTTAAATTAATATATAATTAATGATGTCCAGCGTGCGAGAGCAAGCTGCTTTTGATGCCAACTATGACCCAAGACCCAAGCACTCAGGGCATGCCTCGGCCCCATGTTTGCAATATTGCCCAACATCTTCTCTCGATTCGAACATTCTGCATGCCAAAATCCAAATCCTATACATCTAATTAATTAATTAATTAATTAATTAATTAGTGATGGCCCTAGTCGTCACTAATGTCGTCACTAATACTACACCATATCAGCCAATGCTAATGTTGTCGCTACTGCTATTGCTGCTGTCTATAGTGAAAGAAGGGAGGGACTTATAGTGGGAGGGAGAGGACTACAAGGGACTATAATTTTGGGCCTGCAGGCTGAGGCAACGAGGCAAGGACCATGTGGTTAGCTTGGTCAAAATGGGGCCATGGGGAGTTTGATGGGATAGGGGTAGCAAGCTCCGGGGCCGCGAATTAGGAGGTGCCGGTAGGGTAGGGGTAGTCATAGGAGGGGCAGGGCTAGGGTGCCAGGTTTAGGGCCATGATGCTAGAGGCACCGGCAGGGTGGGGGCAGTCATGGGAGATGAAGGACCAGGGTGGCGGTCCTAGCACCATGGCGTTGGAGGTGCCGATAGGGTGGGGACAGCCGTGAGAGAGGTGGGGCTAGGGAGGCTGGCTCGGGCCATGCTGCAGGAGGTGCTGGTGGGTTCAAGGCGGCCACAAGAGAGGTGGGGCTGAGGTGGCTGGCTCGGGACTACATAGTAGAAGACACTGGCGGGGTCAGGGCGGCCACGGGCGAGGTAAGGATGGAGCTACGGAGTTGGGGTGGCCTTGGGGAAGGATGCCTGGGGAGCGAAGATGCAGATTAAAAAATTTTGGGCAAAATTTTTTTTTCCATGGGTGGGGTTTATGGGGGACGATTACCAATGGCAAAACCCCATCGATAATATGATTGCCAAAACCCGAATTTCTGTGCCAATATTATTAGCGATGGTGCATACCATCGCTAATAACAAAACACCATTGCTAATAATATTAAATTTTAAAAAAAAATAAAAAAATTTTAAGAATTATTGATGGCAAAAATGCCGTCGATAATACTATTGGAAAAGATAATTTTACAGACTAAGGTTTGTCGTTAATAAAAAAATGACATCACTAATAATATTAAATTTTTAAAAATATTTAGTTTTAATTTTAAAATATATTTTTTTGAAGTTATTAGCGACAGCAAGCACACAATCGCTAAAGCTATCTCTAATAATCATAATTTTTTTAAAAAATATATTTTATTTTTATTTTTTTCTCCTAAGTCATTTTTTGGATGGCTAAAAATCAATATTGGATAATTGTAAATTTTTTAGCTTAATTAATTTATGGATCGAGTCCTAATTGATTTAAAATAAATTTAATTTAATTAGTCTTAACTTAATTTGAGGCTAATTAGATTTTAATATTCTAAATAAGATTTGGATTCAAAGTATAATTGAATTAGGTTTGACAGAATTTCAAATCAAATTCGAATTTAATTCGAATAGAACCTAAATTAAAAATTATTTTCTTCTAATTGATTTAAACCAAATCAAATTTAATTAGGCTTGACTTAATTTTAGGATAATTTGGTTTAAAATTTAATTAGGACTTAAATTCAAAGTCTAATTGAAATAGGTTAGATAGGATTTTGAATTGGATTCGAATCCAGTTCCAATTGAATTCGGATCGAACCTAAACTAAAAATTATTTTCTTCTAATTAATTTGAATTAGATTAAATTTAATTAGACTTAACTTAATATTAAGGTAATTGGATTTTACTATCCAAATAGGATTGAAATTTTAAAGTCTAATTGAATGAGGATTGACAGATTTTCTAATTAGATTTGAATCAGATTCGAATTTGATTCTAATTAAACAAAAATTAAAAATTACTTTCTTCTAACTAATTTAAATCAGCTTTAATTTGATTAATCTTGACTTAATTTAAGATCCATTAGATTTTATAATCCATGTAGGATTTGGATTCAAAGTTTAATTGAATTAGGTTTGGTGGGATTTCAAATTGGATTCGAATCAGATTTGAACTAGATTTGAATGTAATCATAGATTAAGTTTTAATTAATTTAAATCAACTTAAATTTAATTAGTCTTGACTTAATTTTAATATAATTAAATTTTAGTATCCAAGGAGGATGGCGCCGTTGCCGGGGATTGTGTCTAAAATAATATTGAAATTTTGATCCTAGCTTTACTTTAGAAATTTATTTTTAATTTTTATTATTAAAAAAAAAAAATTTAGTGCATGACACGTACTGGACATAGTAACTTACTATCTTTAGATCCAGAAATTGAAAGAATCATTAGAAAACTACAACAAAAGAGAAACATGGCAGCTGAAGATCCTAACGACATCAATCTAGGAGTGGATATGGCAACTGAAGGACAGCATGAATCTATTCGACCAGTACATCATCCATTAAATGATTACATCACACCATCTATAGCCGATGCAGCTTCGAGCATTAGGAGACCACCTGTATGAGCAAACAACTTCAAAATAAAGCCGGCGATGATCCAGATGATTCAATCAACTGTCCAATTCAGTGGACACATGCATGATGATCCGAATGCCCATATTTCTAATTTTCTTGAACTTTGCGATACTTTTAAAATTAATGAGGTGTCGGATGATGCTATTAGATTAAGGTTATTTCCTTTCTCTTTACAAGATAAAGCTAAAATTGGCTTCATTCTCTTCCTATAGGTTCTATCACAACTTGGGATGTCCTAGCCTAAAAATTCTTAGCTAAGTACTTTCCACCTTCTAAGACTGCTAAGATGCGCAACGATATTACTTCTTTTATGCAAATGGACATGGAGACACTATATGAGGCTTGGGAGCATTTCAAGGAATTGCTGAGGAGATGTCCACATCATCAACTACCCATATGGCTTCAGGTATAAACTTTCTATAATGGTTTATCTCCTACTAATCGATCTATGATTGATGCAGCAGGAGGAGGAACCATTAATCGAAAAATGGAGGAAGAAGCCTTCGATCTGATCGATGAGATGGCATCAAATAGCTATCAATGGCAGACAGAGCGCATGATACCAAAAAGACTAGCAGCTGTGCAGGGAGTAGATTGCGTGCCAACTTTACTAGCTGAAATTGCAGTCCTTAGAGCCGAAATCAATAATTTAAAGGGAACAGCTATGCATGTTCAGAGCATGACTTGTGACCGAGGAGGATACAATACGAGCAATTACCAAATAGGTAATCCTTTTGCTAAAACAACTGATACAGCTAATTATATTGGTAATTTTTTCAGGCCGCAACAAAACAATCCCTACTCCAACACATACAATCAAGGGTGGAGGCAGCACCCAAATTTCTCATGGAGCAATCAAAATGCAGCACAACAGCCAGCCCCGGGATTCCAAGTACCTGAAAAGAAGTCCAACATGGAAGAGCTAATGGTCAAATTTATGCAAAACCAAGAAGCAACTATAAAAAATTTGGAAGCCAAACTTAGGCAGGACCAAACAGCAGCAATTCGAAACTTGGAGATGCAAATAGGTCAAATGGCTAAGATAATCTTCGAGAGACCTCAAGGATCTTTGCCAAGCAATACGGAGATAAATCCAAGGGAGCAAGTCAATGCTATCACCCTAAGAAGTGGTACAAAGCTGGAGGAGCCACATCAGAAGAATGAGACTGAAGAGCCAACTACAAATAAGGAACCATCAACTAAAATTCGTCGCTCACCAAAACAACCAGCAGATGGATGGTCTTCTGGTATACGGTTTGTTGATCCAAATGTGAAGCCCTACGTGCCACCACTACCATTCCCAGAGAGACAAATATAGCATCCAGATAAGGAATTTTCTAACTTTTTCAAAATTTTAAGGAATTTACATATTAATATTTCTTTTGTAGATGCTATTACTCAAATGCCCAGGTATGCCAAGTTTCTCAAAGAAATCTTAACAAATAAGAAAAAGCTGAATGAGCATGAGAGAATAAATTTGAATGAAGAATGCTCAGCAATACTTCAAAATAAATTACCATAGAAGTTAAAAGATCCAGGGAGTTTTACTATCCCCTGCATTATTGGTGATTGTAGTTTTGATAAAGTTTTATGTGATTTAGGAGCAAGCATTAATCTCATGCCTTTTTCTATTTTCAGGAAATTGGGTCTAGGAGAACCAAAGCCTACCACTATTACTCTTCAATTAGCTAAAAGATCCATTAAATATCCAAGAGGTATAGTAGAGGATGTCTTGGTAAAGGTAAACAAGTTTATTTTCCCTGTTGATTTTGTTCTTGATATGGAAGAAGATTATGATGTACCCCTTATTTTAGGGAGACCCTTTTTAGCTACTGAAGGAGTAATAGATGTTCAACAAGAAAAATTAATTCTTAGAGTCCAAGATGAACAAGTTACTTTTAATGTTTTTAAAGATACTAAACATCCTGATGATAATCAAACTTATTTTTTAATTGACATTATTGATAATCCATTATATGAGAATTCTGTAGAAAACAAGTTTGAGACTATAAAAGCGAGCAATGTCAAATTGAAAGAAGACTCGATTAAACATGAAAGTATTCTAATTGAAGTGGCATCGGATTGATCCACTTTAGAACTCAAAGAAAGTCAAGCTGAAGACTATAAATCAGAACTACTGGATAGGCTGTTTCTTTTCTTTTTAGTTTTGATCATTTTTCTTTTCTTTTATTTTTCAGTAATTTGTTGTTGCTCTTTTACTGCTCTGGTGTGTATTTTCAATTTTGCAGAAAAATCAATGAGAACTCAAGCAAAATTTTAAAACTCCAAAGAACCAGATTGAACCAAATCAGATGTATTCTTTCCTATCCTTTATTACATCCTTTATTTTTCTTTCTCCTTTAAGACAACATAGAACAAGTTAAAGTTAAAAAAAAAAAAAAAAAAAAAAAAAAAAAAAAAAAAAACCATGTGTCAAGAAGAAAATCTTGAGCAAGATAAATTGGATAAGTGATAAAAGATAGAATTATTTGCTAATAAATGTAATGAGTTAAAAAAGTAGATTAGTTGGTCAACTTTTAGCAGCCTACTTAGGTCATTAAAAGATTATTAGCACTTTTTATTGCACATGCACACTAACAAGGCAAAGTAGGTATTGATTATAAGGCCAATTGAGGATTCAATTATCACTGAAAATTGGTAATTAATATACATTCTAATAAAAAAAACTTGAATTTAAGGAAAGAGCTATCTGCCTATAAATAAAGTGCAAAAGACAGAGTATATATGGATTGCCCAAAGCCTAGTAACTGGGTCTCTGCACCTAGGTCAAGTGTGGAAATTCACGTAAAATGATGAAGGGAAGGCCAGGATGCTCAGCACAGTAAAAAAAAAAAAAAAAAAAAAAAAAAAAAAAAGAGAGAAAGGCAGTGTGAAAGCTACCTTAATTCATGAGTATAAAATTGAGAATGTATGAAAAATTGACCAAAATAGGTGATAAGAGAGGATACTTTTATTTTTTTAATTTAATACCAAAATACTAAAGTTAGTCATCATGAACACAAGTGCTATAGATCTTTGATGTACTCTAAGAAAGTTTTTAATTGTATTGACTGAAAAATTTGCTTCTGAAGCTCAATGCTTAGTTAGCAGTATTTTCTAAACTTTTTGATCTTTAATCCTAGATTTTATCTTTGTGATAGATAATCTTATTGAAATATGGTATTAAATAAAACATTGCTAAAGGACTAGTAATGACTAAGTTGGGGGTTGTGATAAGTAGTAAAAATATACTAATAAAAGTATTAAATTATAAAATAAATTAAACTATTTTATTAGAAATTAATACTTTTATTAATCTTATATAGGAAAGAAGGCCACCAATGTGAAGATCTCATTTTTCTGGTTCAGATGAAATAAATTTCAGGCAAAATGGACGTCAAATGAGCCCAGAATCGAATTTCAAAAAAAAAAAAATTACCGATGCAATGCTGACGTCAGGATGATGTCAGCATTTTTCGCGGCGCACGTTGGACCATCTGAAGGATAATTCTAGAATTTCACAGTATAAAGAGCACACTGATTGGTTGAAGAACGCGGCGGTCCACAAACACCGGGCTAGCGCACGGTCCATGGAGGGCAATTTGGGAATTCTGGCTGATCCAACGGGTGGTTTTCACCGAAGCTTGATCGGACGGACGAGAAGAAGGCACTGATGGACGGTATCCGCAGCTCCCGATCAAGATCCAACAGTTGAGATTCATTCCGACGTTAAACTATAGATCTGAAGCCTTCTTTCAATGCGATCGGACGGTCCAGATTCGATCCAATGGATGATCCAATGGCTGATATTAAATCCGACTTGATCTGGGTTATTTTAAGGGCTTTTTGAGTGGTTTTTGGACCGTTTGATCACCATCCAATGGTCAGAATTACCCAGATCTTAATTTGAGTTGTTTTGGGAGTCTTAAACCTAGTTTTTGATGGATTTTGGAGGAAAATCAAATTCTTTATCTATAAAAATCTATGGTTGTTGTGAAAAAAAATCAGAGAGAGAGAGATGGGGAATCAGAGAGGGAGAGATGGAAAGAGAGATAGGGAGAGAAAGAGAGAAATAGAGAGAGAGAAAGAAAGAGAAGAGAGGTAAAAGTGATTTATGAAAAAAGGTTTTTGATTTTTCTTCGATGATCAAGACATCAAGGAGCCTCTTCTTCATCAAATTCTCCACATCAAGAGCAGCAAACAATCAATTTCAGCAATCAAACAGTCTAAATTCTCTATGCTTTTTATTTTATTTACTATTTTTGAACTTGTTACCATGAACTAAATTTTTTTTTACTAAGGCTAAGGTGTAGCCACTCTTTTGATGCAATATTCAGTATGATTTATTTTTAAATTTTATTCATGAGGAGTATATAAATCTGATCTTAATGCTTTTAGATTACTGGCCATCTTCTAATTGATCTGATGAATATAGATGTTACGGACCAAGTACATCTATGTTAATGCTTCTTGATTATATACCTTGTATTATGAATCAAATTAGAATTCATATACATGCGGGAATTTTAGTGCGCTTTGGACGCAGCGTATTTTAATTAGAGGGTTTCACAAAACCTAATGCATTAATATTTATTTAAATTACACCTGGACCAAAGGGTAATTAATAAATATTAATAGTTTTGCTATGCCTGGACCAAAGGATAGTGAATAAATTAGGAGACTCCACCATCACATGAAATAAAATTAATCTAAAAATCTGAATATTGTGTTGACTGAGTTGGTGAACCGATTGCCTTAGTAATCCATTGCTCTTAAGTTTAAAACCCTAATAATTTACACTCTCTCTATTTAATTTAAAACTTTTAATTATTTTTTTATTTTCTTTAATTTCTTATTTTCATAAATCGATCTTCTAAATAAAGCATAGGACAAAGCTTTTCAGTACTTATTTTTCAATCCTCTAGGGACGATACTCTACTCATTCACTTTATTACTTGATCGACTGGTGCACTTGCCATAGCTATAAATTAGCATGCATCAGAGGACTTGAATTAAAAGTCTAATTTAACTAAGATTGATAGGATTTTGAATTAGATTCAAATTGGGTTCGAATTGCATTCGAATCGAATCCAAATTGCAAATTATTTTCCCCTAATTATCTAAATTAGCTTAAATTTAATTAGGCTTAGCTTAATTTGAAGGTTATCCAAGTAGGATTTAAATTAATAGTCTAATTGAATTAGGATTGATAGGATTTTAAATTAAATTCGAATTGAATTCAAATTGATAACCAATTTTTTCTAAATGATTTAAATTAGATTTAATTTAATTAATTTTGATCTAATTTAATATTAATTAAATTTTATAATTTAAGTAGGATTTGGACTCAAAGCATAATTTAATTAGATTTGATAGAATTTTTGAATCAAATTCAAATCGAGTTCGAAATGGGTTTGGATGGTGGGCTGTATTATTAGAGATGGCAAATATACAGTCGCTAATGCCATCACTAAATGTTGCCTAGGTATGTTTACCTAAGAGGAGTGGAGGGGGGGTAAATTGGGTTCTTTTAAAATCTTGGCCAAATTAAAATTCAAAGTCAAATATATACTTCTATTTAAAACAACTTGAGTCTTTATGATGAATATACAAAGAGTAGCAGTGAAATTAAAAGCAATGAGATAATTCAAGTGAATAAAGCAAATAAGTAATATAAGAATAAAAAGCTAGAAATTAAAACATAGTATAAATATAAGTAATTTTATAGTGATTCGGTGCCAAACATAGCACTTACATCCACTCCCCAAGTATACCCCTTGGGAATTCAACTATAATTCATAACTAAAATTATAGTCCGATTATTTTATGGGATCATAATCAAATCTAGCTGATTTTTTCTGGCTCACCAACCAAAATCATGCAAGATTATTTTTTGGACTCATAATCAATCTAGTTGGTTTTTCTTGGATCACCTACCAAAATCTCATAAGTGATTATTTTTCTTCAAGCTAACAATCAATCCTGATTGGTTTTAACCTTGGCTCACCAATCAAACCAATATAATCATCCAATTCAAGGCTTGGACCAACCCAAGTTTTTTATCTCAAAAAACTTAAAATAAAATATAAAAATATAATTAAAAATAAACTCTATAAAATCTGAGAGAAGAAAATCTGGATTGCTTTGCTTGTATGGTTGATTTCTTCTCCTTGATTGCTTGAGAGATAGATGAAGATCTTTAATGCTAATAGCCTCACTTCTCTCTATTTTGAAGATGATGGAAGGACAAAAGAATGTCTGAAAAATCACTTCTTTCCTACTCTTTTCAGCTCACTCTTCTTGCTTTCTCAATAGACACTTAATAAACTCTACAAAAGCTTGATCTTAATTCTCTAAGAGTTTTCTTATATATTTTTGAGGCTATCCACTACTTTTTGACATCTGGGGGATCTTCAGAAAAAGATCTGCCATTGGAGATGAGAAAATAGCCATTGGAAAGCCCATGGGATGAAAAAGCTATAGATATGAAAATTAGCCATTATAGTCACTAGATCGGCTTAGTTTTTGACTAGGTCAGCTCAGTTCCATTGGGTCGGCTCAGTTTATAGTTGGATCAGCTCAGTCCCTTAAGTTCTAATTTTCTATCTTTATGTACTTTCTATCTTTTATTTTTACTAAGACTAGGTCGGCTTAGTTCCAGACTGGATCGGTCCGGTTTGCATGCCATGCATGTCAAAGATTATTTGTGATCCTTTCTCCAAATTAATTTATAGGCTAGACTTGCTTTTTGATTTGATTATATCTTCATTAATATGTCAAGAGATACTTGAAGAAATGTGAGTACTTGAAGTTTCAAAACTACGCAATCTCATAAACATAGTTAGACTTTATAACTTATACTCAAAACTCTTTGTCATCATTAAAATCAATCTTTGGATCAACAATCTTTCTCTTTTTGATGATGACAAAACTTTTAAGTATATTCAAAATAATATATATAGTAAATTTCTAAGAAATATATATTTATAATGCATGAAATCGTTTAGACAATAAAAACATACTTTATTCTAAATAAGCTCAAGCATATACTCAACAATAATTCTCTTTCTTTTTGATAATCTTAAAAAGAATAATTCTAAAAGAAGGTTGTCAATAAAATTAGAAAAATAAAATAATCTAAAATTATTAAGCTTCCCCTTAATATTATAGTTAATTGAGTTTAAATTTTATTCAAAATTTGCTCTACCTTACTATATGCCATATTTCTTAATTTCATTTCTTGCTTACTCTTGATCAATTCTTGTCCTTAATAAATTTTGTTTCTTAAAACCAAATTCATATCACATTATGAAAAATATCACAAGATTTTGAGTAATTTAATATGTTTAATTTATTTTCTTCATTTATCAAATTTTCTTCCTCTTTTTGTTATTATAAGTATTTGCTATAATTTAAGATACCAATTGAGGTTGAAAGTATTTCTTTAAGAAGTTCAGCTTATCAAATAAATATGTTAATATTTTAAATTATTCTTAAAATCTAATAATAAAAGTTTATAAATCAGTTTTATTCCATATATCTTCAATCATAATTATTATAATACTCAATTATAATAGTCAATCAAAAAAATATCATCAAAATCAACAAGATAAAATATTGAATCACTTAATATATAGTTGACTAATACACAAATCATACATCAATATTTCAATAAATTTTCCATTGAATGATAGAAGTAATTGTCAATTCATCGAAACCAACTTATCTCCAAGAATATTAACTCCTCCATCTTCCATTTTGTGCCTTGACCATCCATAATTAAGGTGCCATTCTCATTTGGATTAGAAGGATGTCAAGCACACCTACACTCACAAAGATCAAGTATATCTTGTTACCCAAGCCAACTTGGATCCTTTGAGGTTAGTATCAATGGTTTCTTTTGGAACCTAAATTTGCTTGATCCTTATATTTTTATTTGTATTAGCCCAACAATCAAATGATTTTTGTCCAGCTTTGTTGCATTTAAATCATGTAATAAATTTCTTATCAAAATAATATTTATCAATAAATTTTTTTTAAAATCTTAATTTTATAAAAGAGTTAGCTTTAGATGTCATATTTTATTTATCCATTAATATATGCAAATTTTGTGAACTATTGGAAAATTTATCTACAATTGATTTTAGTTCATTTATTTCATTTTTTTCTAACAAATCATTTTGGATAACTAGTAATTCATTTTTTTATCTACTATGGATTTTAATCTATCTATTTTTTTTGTAGACTCCCATTTAGTTTGATTAAATCATCTTTGTTCCTTTTAGATAGCCTTTTAAAATCATTAAATAATTCAAAAAATACATTATGTAATTCATCAAAAGTATAATTATTGGATTGATTTAAGCTTACCTCTTCATTATGAGCCATCAAGCATAGGTTTATCTCTTCTTTACTTGAGGATGACTCTTCTTTAGATTTTATGCTCTCACTACTTTTTCAATTTGCCAATATAGCTTTCCTTCTTAGTTTTCTTAAGCTCTTTTTCAATGGAGGATAGTTCTTTTTATGTTTTCTAAATTGATTCTTTTCTTCTTTTCCTCTTCCTGGTTTAAAATTTTTCTTCTTTCTTATAAAATTTATGAACCTTCTTATAATCACCATCATTTCTTCGTTATCTTTTGAACCCTCGGTAGAATCACATGAACATTCATCAATGGCTGATGACTTGAGTCCAAGGGTTCTCTTCTTCGTTTTTTCCTCTTCTAAGCTTTGGTTCATATTTAGCTCGTGTGTCATGAGCAACCCAATTAACTCTTCCAAAGCAAGCTTGCTAAGATCCTTGAATTCTTGGATTACTGTTACTTTTGCTTTCCAAGTCTTTGATAAGGATCTAAGAATTTTGCATACAAGATCACTATTAGAATAGTCTTTTTGAAGACTCTTTAACTCATTTATAATTTTAGTAAATCTTGTAAACATATCACTTATTATCTCATGAGGTTCTATTTTAAACAACTCATATTTATGAACCAATATGTTTATTTTAGATTCTTTGACTTGACTTGTACCCTCATGGGTCACTTCAAGTCTATTCCAAATCTTTGTTATAGATAAACATGTTAATATTCTATTGAATACATTATAATCTAATGCACAATATAGAATATTAATAGCTTTAGCATTTAATTGAGCTAGCTTTTTATCTAGCTCATTCTAATCTTTTTTCAATTTAGGTACACACATATTATTGATAGTCATTGTAGGTGTGTGAGGACCATTGAGTATAACATTCCATATGTCATAATCTTGTGCTTAAATAAAAATTCTTATTCTAGCTTTCTAATAAGTATAATTGATGCCATTGAAAAAAAGAGGTCTAATGGTTGAATGTCCTTCACTCAATAAGAAACCAAATGGGTCAACCATAAGATCTTTAACTCTATAATAAAAAGAAAAATCAAAGAACCCGCTCTGATACCAATTATTGCCCAGGCATGGCTACTCAAGAGGGTGGATAAATTAGATTTTTTTAAAATCTTGGCCAAATTAAAACTCTAAGTCAATATGTACTTCTATTTAAAATAACTTGAGTCTTTATGATGAATATACAAAGTATAGTAGTGGAATTAAACGTAATGAGATAATTCAAGTAAATAAAGTAAATAAGTAATGCAAGAATGAAAGCTAGAAATTAAAGCACACTATAAACACAAGCAATTTTATAATGGTTTGGTGATAAATTCAGCACCTACATTCACTCCCCAAGTATATCCCTTGGGAATTCAACTATAATTTATAACTAGAATTATAGTCTGATTGTTTTTCGGGCTCATAATCAAACCTAGTTAATTTTCTCTGGCTCACCAACTAAAATCATAGAAGATTATTTTTCGAGCTCACAATCAATCCAGTTAGTTTTTCTTGGATCATCAATCAAAACCTCATAAGTGATTATTTTTCTCTAGGCTAACAATCAACCCCAATTGATTTTAACCTTGGCTCACTAATCAAACCAATATAATCATCTAATTTAAGGCTTGAACTAACCAAAGTTTCTCACCCCAAAAAACTTGAAATAAAATATAAAAATATAATTAATGAAACTTTATAAAATCCAAAAGAAGAAAATTTGGATTGTTTTGCTTATATGGTTGATTTCTTCTCCTTGAATGCTTGAGAGGTAGGTGAAGATTTTCAATGCCAATAGCCTCACTTCTCTCTAATTTGAAGATGATGGAAGGATAAAAGAATGTCTAGAAAATCACTCCTTTCCTACTCTTTTCAGCTCACTCTTCTTGCTTTCTCAATGGATACTCAATAAACTCTCTAAAAGTTTATCCTTAATGCTTTAAGCATTTTCTTATATATTCTTGAGGCTATCCACTATTTTTTGATATTTGAGGGTCTTCAAAAAGAGATCTAAGCATTGGAGATGAGAAAATAGCCATTGGGGAGTCCATTGGATGAAAAAGCTATAGATATAAAAACTAGTCGTTACAGTTACTGGGTCGGCTTAGTTTTTGATTGGATCGACTCAGTCTAACTGGGTCAGCTCAGTTTATAGCTTGGTTGGCTTAGTTTCCTAAGTTTTATTTTTTTTTTCTTTCTATGCTTTCTATCTTTTGTTCCCACTGAGACTAGGTCAGCTCAATTTTAGACTGGGTCGGTCCAGTTTGCATGCCATGCATGCCAAAGACTATTTATAATTCTTTCTTCTTCAAATTAATTTATAGGCTAGATTTACCTTTTTGACTTGATTTTATCTTCATTAAGATGTTGAGAGACACTTGAAGAATTATGAGTATTTGAAGTTTCAAAACTACACAATTTTATAAACATAGTTAGACTTTATAACTTAAACTCAAAACTCTTTGTCATCATCAAAATTAATCTTTAGGTTAACACTAAATACCAAACTTATTAGCAATAGTAATCATCCACCGCTAATTCTATTGCAAATAAAAATTTAAATTGATCATTTCTCTAAAATCCTTTTATTTTAAAAATTATTAGTGAAGGCTAGATCTTTGTTGCTAATATCCAAAATCATCATCGCTAATAATTATTTTATGTTTAAATAGGATAAAAATATTTAAAAATTTTAAATAAGTTTAGTGGTGGCTTTTGCCATCACTAAAAGCTAAAAATGCTATTGCTAATATCTTGATATTAGCGATGCCTATTCTCTATCGTTAATAATCTAGCAGTCGCTAATAGTTCTTTTATTTTTATATATTCTAAAAAAATTTACACTTTTGGAGATGGCCATTGCCATTGCTAATATTTATTTTGCCATCGTTAATATTATTACCAATGATAGATTTTTTTATCAGTATTACAGTGGCAAAAAGTTCTTATTAGCAATAGAGTTTTTTGACGTCGCTAATACTATCGTTAATATTCAAATTTCTTATAGTGACTCTTTCCTTTTTTCTTCAATTTTTCTATCACACTCTATTTCTTTTCTTCATTAAGGATAATGAAAATTAAGTTGAAGGAGAAGGATTAAAAAAAAAACAATAATAAAGTTCTCGAATATGGTAATAGTTAGTCTTATGTATCTGATTTTAGGCTAATTTAAAGTTTTTTAGGTATTTTAGTCGATGATTGATTAATGATCTAAAGAATTTTTGAAATATTAAGGATCAAATTATTAAGAAAATCTAATAAATGATTAGGTTTAGAATAAAACAAATTTTTGAGTGATTCTAAAATTTTTTTCCAGTCTATATTCAATAAAGAATCTACTTTGCATGGATATGACTAGAAAATATGATAAAAAAATAATATTTTTTTTTTAAAAAAGTAAGTTCTAAATATGGTCTCTCATCAAGTAATCGGATTCCATTACCTAAGTAAGCAATGATATTTGTATCAAAAAGTAGACAATGTAAAGAAGCTTATTATACAGTTAGGCCTATTTGACTCGAGTCAATAAGTTCGATGGGTATTTTACACCTAATGCTTTAAAGCCAACTGGTTTGGAAGTCAATGGTCCAAAGCTCGCTACAAGAATCAGATAGAAAACTTAAGCAATGAAAATATTTCACTAGCTGTAACATCAAAAAAAAAAGAAATTATACTCTAGTCCATACTAAAGATAGAAGATTTAAATAATAAAAGTGAGTAGTTGGTTAAAGAAAAGCTCTAAAATTTTATATTCTTCATTTAATTATTATTTGGGATGGAATTGATAATCCAATGACATATCTCCTAAATCTCTAACCAGATATCAACTAATCTTAGGATGACCTGATGAAACTTTCATATCTTATTAAGTCAATACATGCTTCTAATTTTTTCTTTTACTTGAGAATGAGTAAAACTCAAGTTAGAGGATATGATAAATACTATAAATTTATAAATAAAAAATATTTAAATACATATTAATTGATATTTATTTTAAAGAATTGATATTTTTATTTATATTTTGCAAGATAGAGCCCAATCAATGTGAAGAGCTTGATTTTTGGATTCAAAGTTTAAATGAAGAAAAAAAAACTTGTCGGCTTAGCCATTGAACCAGCCAGTCCAATGATAGCAGCCAAGGTGCTTGATCGATCGTGTGAATTAGCAAAATTGGCCCAGCAACCATGGCTCAGCACCAGCATGCTTACGTGGTCCAGCCCACCAGCCCTGACATCATCATGGTGTCACATTTGATGCGGCTTAGAAGGGAGAAAGTTTGGGTGGTGACTCGGTTCTTCACGTGGTCTACAGCATGAAGTGGGGTGATGTGCATGATCTGACGGATGAAAATGCAGCTGGTGGATATCCGATGGTAGGAGTGATTAGATTTTGATCAAGATTTCTCCAGCATCTTTAAGCGCAATCCGACAACAATTAATCAACTGATGGACAGATCCAATGGCTTAGAGTTAATCAGGTGTTGATCTTCAAGCTAGGCGGTGGTTTTCTGATTGATTTCAAGCCATGTGATCGTAGATCAAAGGCCAGGATGCTCCAGGTCCATTGAATTTGATCCAAATTCAAATAGGGCTTTGGCCAAGACTCAAAACTCTCTATTTCTACTATATTTAGCCCCTTTTCACTTTTGAAGGAATTGCAGGACCGGCCTGATCGGATCAAGTTTAAGCAGCAAAATTTTAAAAAAAATTGTTAATCCAATCATATCTGAAAGCTCTTAGATTTGATTGTAAAGATTGAAACAAAACATGCAAGAAAAAAGGTGTTCGAAATATCACCTTTTGAGTAAACCCTTTACTTGCAGCGATGATCAATTGCTATCCCAAGATCTGACTTGAGCCGCGCACATGCCCGGCCTTCTCCTTTTGGATCTAATCTCTGAAAATTCAGAAATGGATCTCCCAAATGCGCCTTCGATCTAATCTTCGACAGCGATTTGATTGACACATGATTGGAAACTTCTTCGACCTCGACTTGCATAGATAGCACCTCGACACTCGGAGTACTGGTCGGCCTAATTGTTAAGCATGGGAGAGAGGGATCAGATGATGGAGAGGAGGTATGGAGAAGAGTAGGGTCTAAGCGTTGGGATGTGGAATAGCCAAACTCTTTGGCCTAGGTTCCTATTTATAAAGATAATAGAAGACCTAAGAGTCCTAGGGCTTTAAGCAATTGACCGGATCAATTTGCTTAAAGCAGAAGGGCTCTCCATGAACCTCCATGCCCCATTCAGATTTTTCATGGGTTTTTGTTGCACAAAAATCCCATTAGGTGCCAAGACAAGAATCCAAAAAGTTTGAATTAATTTGAATTCTTCCGACCCATTCAAAAGTAGTTTAAAGTAAAATAAAACTCACCCTTTTAAACTCCCTCAAGCTTATCCACATGTGGGCATACACCAAGGAGGGAGAGGACATGCACCCCATCTGGATTTCTCTCTCCATATGGCACATGCCCCAAGAGGAGAAAGAGGGGGTGTGCGCTCCTATCATTTGGTGCAAGACCAAGTCAAAGTGGGGGGTGCCAACTCTTGGCACCCCCTTATCCTAATTCTCCTTATTTGAGACTTGGACAAGGCCTGATCTGAATAGGATAAGGTCCAGTCAGTTCAAGACAAACCCACACAGGATTTTTGGATGAGCAAAATCTAATTTGACTAAGTCTAGACTAATCAAAAAATTCATAGAAGAAAAAGTTAGGTCCAATCTTGTGCTAACATAATTTTTCTTGAACCTAATTGGATCTAATCCAAATCAATCAAACTCCATGAGTTTAATTAAGGACATCCAGACCCAAATCCTTATTTGTGTGATCCAATAAGTTCCATTCTATATAGTAATGGGATATGTCACGATCTCAATCATTGACATTATCGAAACATTTTTCGATGGATCAGAACTCTTTCTGATTTGCCCCATTAGAATCGTCGATAATCGAGAAAATTTTAAGATCCCAAAATCTGCCAGTAATATCTAGCAGTATATAGTGACAATCCATCAGAATTAAATATGAACCTCTCAGTGCAGCCAACTATGTAATTGAGTTCTTCCATCATGAGTCCCAATAGGATCAGGTTAAGGTTGACTCATCAAACCCGATTTCTTTCATATGATTGAATCACTTGATTCGAGTCTGATGTGAAACACTAATAGAAACTTCTTTCTATTATTTTACACTATAATGGCTATGGACTTTAAGACTTGATCTCATGATTACCATAGAACTACTCCTCCTCTATCGAGGTTGATAGATCCCATCTTGATGCTATCCAATTCCTACAATGAACATGCTATAGCCAACATCTACCTCAAGTTTTCAAATGGTTAGGAGACCAAGTTATGGTGTAGTTAAACTATAACACCCTCAAGATGAATTACCGATGTACCTTAGGTCAAAAAACCAGACACACAACTACAGCTATGAGCAAATCATCGATGAGAAGGTAGACTTCCTTATGACTGCTCGAAGTTGATCATGCTCAGTATCCTTGTTCTCAATAAGCACCTATACTCTCATTCCAGTATCTTCATACTGTAGATTCAAGATTCATCTATCTTAAGAAAGTGATCATACACCAATCTTTTGGATCAATCATCATCCTCATAATGATCCTATGATCGAAACCAGTTTATGAGTTAATTTTGATAACACATCTTAAATTTTCAACTCTTGAGAATATGTATTATCATACCCGTTAATCCAATGGATGTATCACAAATACTTAGTACACAAATATGATAGAAAGAATAATTTATTTTATTAATTATAAGTTAAAATTATAATTTTGCCCTTAGAATGTAATATAAGTGTCATCAAATCTTGCTTCTAGGGCATACATCTAACAAACTTCCACTTGACCTAAAGTCAATTAGCTACAAATCTAAGTTCCATCTTCTCAAGGTGGGCTTCATCCTTTATTGGCTAAAAGAGTTTGTTAGTGGGTTAGCTGCATTATCCGTAGTATCAACTCTCTTGATCTAGATGCATCCCTTCTTGAAGGTAATCGTGGATCAGGTGGAACTGCCGCTTGATGTGCTTGGACTTCAATTAAGATCTCAGATTCTTAGCTAGGGATATGGTGTCATTGTTATCGCGGTATAGAGGAATGGCATCAGATGACATCACTCCAATCTCTATAATGAATTTCTTGAACCAGAATGCCTTCTTCATAGTTTTTGAGGCAGCAATGTACTCTACTTCCTTGGTAGAGTATGCAATCATTATTTGCTTGAAACTCTTTTGGCTTATAATACCACCATTGCATAAGAACAGGCTTTTTGATGTTAACTTTCGATCATCAATATTAGATATAAAGTTTGAGTCTATATACCCCTACACGTAGAGTTTTTTGTTACCAAAGACTAAAAACATATTCTTAGTCCCTCTCAAGTACCTGAGAATACATTTCACAGAAGTCTAGTGCTTTTTGCCTGGATTTAATTGATATTTACTTATGACACTCATAGCATGAGTGATATCAGGTCGTATACATAATATGACATATATGAGGCTCTCTATTGTCAAAGCATAAGGGATCTTGCTCATGCGTTCAATCTTTTTCAATGTGTTGGGGCACATTTTCTTGGAGAGATAAATACCATGTCTAAACGATAGAAGACCCCTCTTGGATTCTTCATGCCGAACCTTTTTAGCACCTCCTCTATATACATCTTTTGTGATAAGCCTAGCATCTACTTCGATCTATCTCTATAGACCTTAATCCTCAAAATGAAGGATGCTTTTTCTTAGTCTTCCATAGAAAACTCCTTAGACAACCAAATCTTGATCATGGTCAACATGAAAATATCATTCCCAATCAGGAAGATATTATTCACGTATAATACGAGGAAGATAACCACACTCCCACTGATCTTTTTGAACACACAGGATTCCTCTTTATTTTTTATGAAACCAAATAATTTGATCACATCATTGAAATAAGCATTCCGATTTTGAGATGCTTGCTTTAGTCCATAGATGGATCTTTGCAGCTTACAAACCTTGTGATCTCCATCACTGGAAGTAAAACTAAGCGATTATTTTATATAGATATCTTTCTCAAGATATTCATTCAAGAATGCCATGTTTACATCAATTTGTCATATTTTATAATCAAAATATACTGCAATAGTAAGTAGTGTGTGGATGTATTTTAGCATGGCCACTGGTAAGAAGGTATTCTGATAGTCAATGCCTTCGTGCTGACTACACTCTTTTACCACTAACCTAGCTTTGAATATTTTCATATTTTTATCTGCATCAATCTTTCTCTTAAAGATCTATTTATACTTAATAGGTACAATATCTTCAAATGGATCTATCAAGATCCAGACTTAGTTTGAGCGTATTGAGTCAATTTCTGACTTTATTGCCTCTTACCATTTCTCGAAATCGATATTTGATATTGTCTCATAATAAGTTTTGAGATCATCTCCATGAACCACATTTTTTATGAGAAATATTTTTTCGATATCCTTTGAAATAATACCTAAGTATCTTTCAGAAGGATGAAAAATCCTACTAGACTTATGAGGTGAGGGAGGTAGTGTGTGGATCGGCTCAGACTGATCAGGTTCCTCAGATTTCTTGGCTCGTTGCTCTTTGAAGACTTTCTCCTCAAGCCTGATCTATCTTTCCATGCCACCATCTTAAATAAACTATTTTTTAAGAAAAATAGTATGTCGACTCACAATCATATTGTGGTCTTTAGGAAGATAGAAATAATATCCTAAAAACTTCTTAGGTTATCTAATGAATCGAGCTTTAACGAACCTAGATTCTAACTTATCCACCTGCTATCTCTTGACATGGGCCGGACAATCCTAAATCTTGAGATGACTCAGACTTGATTTCTTATGATACCACATCTCATATGGTGTAGTAGGAATGATTTTAAAAGAAATCCTATTCAGTACATAAATAGCTATTAGCAGACTATCTCCAAAGAAATTTGAAAAGGTCTATGAAGCTCATCATGGAACGGACCATATCTAATAGGGTTTGGTTTCTCTATTCTAAAATTTCATTGAGTTGAGGCGTTCCAGATAGAGTCCACCATGAGACTATGCCATACTCCTTGAGATAGTCTAAAAATTTTCTACTAAGGTATTCACCTTCTTAATTTGATTGAAGAACCTTAATGGGCTTTTTGGTCTATTTTTCCACTTCATATTTGAATTCCTTGAACTTTTCAAAGGCTTTAGACTTAGGATGCATTAGGTACATATACCCATACTGAGAAAAATCATTGGCAAAGATAATAAAGTAGATAAAACCATCTCTAGCCGGTATATCAAATTGGTTGCAAATATTTGTATGTACCAGAACAAGTAACTCTGTGGTCCTTTCCTCATGTCCCACAAAGGGCAGCTTGATCATTTTGCCTTGAAGGCATGACTCATAAATCAGATATAACTCGGAAGTTAATGGATCCATTAGTTTGGACTAATTTGTTAATCCTGCCTTTCACTATATAACCTAGCCTAAGGTGCCATAGGAACATTTTGTTTAATCTATCTCTAGATCGTTTAGATCCTATGACATTCACGTTGTACTCGACATAATTAATAATAACATCTACATGTAACTGATAGAAATCGTTTATCAAGAAACCACTTTCAATTTTATTTTTTTCATAAAGAATAATATAGTAGTCCTTATTAAAACTAATTACATAGCCATTCTATGCTAGACAGGAGATAGAAATTAGATTCCTTTTCACAATAAGTACAATAGTCTCTTAAAACTAAGATGCTCTTAGATGGTAATCATAGAGGGTACATTCCCATGGCCATAGCAATAACATTTTCTCCATTTCCAACATGCAGGACTATTTCACCATCTCTCAACCTCTTGCTATCCTTAAGATCCTGTAAAGAAATGAACAAATGAACACTAGATCCAGAGTCAAGCACCCAACTGGATGCAGAAGAAATCGTTAGGTTCATCTTAATGATGAGGATACCTTCAGAAGGTCCTCCTTTCCTCTTATTCTTTAGGCTTGCCAAGTAAGTAGGGCAGTTCCACTTTCATTGGCCATCGGAGTTGTAGTGAAAATATTTTTCTTTCTTTACGACCTTCTTCTTCGGCTCTCCCTTCTTTTCCTTCTTCTTCCCCTCCATCTTCTGCTTCTTTGCAAGCTTCTTCTTCTTAGAGAATTTTTCTTGAAATAAGTCCACTCTACAGCAAGAATAGAGCCCCTTGAACTCTTCAAGGTCCCTTCAATAGACACCAACATGTTCATCAACTCAGCCAAGGTGCACTAGATCTTATTCACATGGAAGTTTACTATAAACTACCTATATGAATCGATCAAGGACTATAGGATCAAATCAATCTGCAAGTCTTTATCCATCGACATGCAGAGCTTCTCAAGCTCTTCTAAGTCCTTGATTATCAATAAGCAATGATCATGGACCGATTGTCCATCACATATTAGCTCCTTGAACAGTCTCTTCGACACTTCGTAGCGCATTATGCGACTCTACTTATCACACAACTCTTGTATGTGAGCTAGCATCTAGCTGGCAGTCTTCGTATCTTCATGTTGGCACTACAACTCGTTAGACATTGAGGCCAACATGTAGCATCTAACCTTATTATCATCGTCCAACCACTTCTCATGAGATGCTTTTTAATCAGCAATCAAGCGAGTTGGGAGATGGGGAAGGTTCTAGTCCAAGACATAGGTTTGCTTTTTGGAACTCAAAATAATTTTTAAATTTTGAAGCCAATCTTTGAAATTGGATCTGGTAAGACCTTTGGTTTCTAGAATTTTGGCTAGAGGGTTGGATGTAGACATTTTTCTATAGAGAGTCAAAGTTTCTAGTTAGATTTATAATTAACTTAATCAATTTGTTTTAGGGGTTTCATTTTTAAAATAAATTTGGGCTTCCACTATTTTTTTGGATCCCTACACTCCTTTGAAAGAGATGCGAAAATCTTTACGATCAAAGATTTTTAGTGGATGATGCGGTCCCGCCGATTTGCTCTCCATCTCACCTAATAGTTATTGATGATGAGTTAGTCGATGAGTGGACAACTCTTGTCCAATGTTTCTCTAAACATGTTGCACCCAACTTCGGTCTCTAATTCATGAAGCTCACTATGCCTGAAATATTGCTCTACTTCTTAGTTAAGTCAAACCCACTATTTGCACAAAATGGATTCATGATTAGAGTCCTCACAGTATCTAGAATATTGAGCCAAACCCTTCCTCTAATCCATAGTATTCCATGCCTAATAGCTATGGTTGCATCTTTTCAGTGCAACTGAACCACTGTATCCAGTAAGAATAATCATCCTTGAAAAGGGCCCATACAACTACAATAGTGGAAGACTACTAGACATAATATTTTCTTAGGAAGATTTTAATTTAGATTTCTTTAATCTTAAATAGTCATAAGGTTATGACTAACTTAGTGGCATAGATTAGCTTGAATCGTTAGCAACCTCAATATAGAACTGGGTCAACCTAATTAGCCAGGTAAGTAAGATCGGTGGGAGGAATATGCCATTAACTCATCGTAGATGCATCTAGATCGAGTAGCTCCTAATTAATGACCACTAGTCATATCTGCTGAACTTATCTTAGACATCAATTTATCGAATCAGAACTGATCGGATTTGCCTATAATCCAGGCTTGAACCATAGAGCTAGATTAGGCCTTGAAGTGATCGATTACATGTGGCTATAAATTGATCTTTACCAAACTTACAACTATTAGACTGGTCAATTTAGCACTCTTGATCCCACCTAACCAACTCTTGATTTGGTTTGATCAACTGCTCAAGCTAGACCTAATCAAGCTATCCACACCCTAAATCCATATTTTATGAAGGTGTCTTAGATCTTTAAATTTTCAATTTTCAGATGTAATGAGTTTCATAACATAATTCTTATTTAAGTATAACATGGTTTAGAAAAATAAAGCATGAACATAGATCCTAGGATTTTTGGATGTAAGGTTTAGCAGAAAGTAAGTTTTAATTTTTTTGATTGAGAATAGACACACAGCACCCCTACATGTCATAAGAGCACCCCATCGAATGGGAAGTGAGGATCTTTAAACCCTTCTTACTCTTATGACTGGACGGCCAAGAGATATATCCTAAAAAGAAAATATTAATTACTACTACAAGAACTAGATCTATAACATATATCTCATATATGGAACTAGATCTATTCTAAACATGCTTTGCATACATCTCATGTATCAATTTTAAATTATATCTCATGTAATATTTCAAATTACATCTCATGTAATAATCAAAAAATATAATTGATCTCATTAGAAATAATTTCAAATCTAAAACATTCTAGATCTAGAGCCTAGAACCTAGCTCTAATACTAGTTGAAGGAACTACAGGATTAGCCTAATCGGATCAGGTTTAAGCAATGAAATTTTAAAAAAAAATTATTGATCCGATCAGATCTGAAAGCTCTCAGATCTAATTATAAAGATTAAAAGAAAACATGCAAGAAAAAAGGTATTCGAAATACCACCTTTCGAGTAAATTCTTTCTTCATAGTGATGATCAATTATTGTCCCAAGATTTGACTTGAGCCGCATATGCCCAACCTCTACCAGTATCCACTCGTCAGATCTAGAGATCTTCTCCTTCTAGATCTGATCTCTAAAAAATTAGAAATGGATCTCTAGAATGTGCCTTCGATTTGATCTTTGGTAGCAATCCGATCAATACATGATTGAAAACTTCTTCAACCTTGACTTGCACGGATAGCACCTCAATGCTTGGAGTACTAGTCAGCCCAACTCCTAGTGTTGCCTAAGGATGGTTACCCAAGAGGGGGCGGGGGGTGAATTGGGTTCTTATAAAATTTTAATCCAATTTAAAATCAAAACAAGTATGTGCTAACTTAATTTAATTCAATAAAATTAATTAGTGTATGCAATGGAATCAAGTGTGAATGAACTTAAGCAAGAGTTAATCTAAATTAGTAAGTAATTAGCAATTTAAAGTATGCAAGATATGTAAAGCGATAGAGAAGAAAATATAATACAAATGCACCAAGATTTTATAGTGGTTTGGTGCAACCCTACACCTACGTCCACTCCCTAAGCTCTCCTTGAGAATTTTACTATAATCCTAGATTACAGTGTGTTTGTTTTAACTCAAGATCACAAATAAATTCAGTTGGTTTTGTTGGGCTCACCAACCACAATCCTACATGGATAGTTTTTTCGGATTCACTATCAAATTTTATGGGCTCACCAATCAAAACCTACAAAGTGCAATTCTAAACTTAGATGGGCCTAATCCTCAGATTTCTTTCCTCCAAAGAAATTTGTAAAGAAATAAAAATATAAAGTATTAAATTCAGCACAAGAAAGAAAATAAAAAAGAAAACTCTTTTGGAGCTCGAAGAAGTGGCTGAATATGTGCTCTTTCAAAGCTTCACTTTCCTTCAAATGATGCTAAGAGATTGCTTGAGATATTGTAGAAGATAACCCTTGAATCTCCTTTAAAAATAAAGCTTGGTTCTTCTCTTTCTCTTCTCTTTTTGATGTGCAATGAAAACCTCTTAAATCCACAAAGATTTTATATTAAAATCCTTTAATCTTTCTTTCCAAATATTTCTTTAGTCTTTTATACTCTTGGTGATGGCTGGAGGATTAGTTCTAGTTATTGGAAGCCTTGAACCAGCTATTGGAATGAAGAAATGGCCATTTGAAAAGCTGTAGAAAAATAGCCATTACAGTCACTAGGTCGGCTTAGTTTTTGACCGGGTCAGCTCAGTTCCACTGGGTCGACTCAATTTATAGCTTGGTCGACTCAGTCCCTTGAGTTCTGATTTTCTATTTTTCTATGCTTTTTGTCTTTTGCTCTCATTGAGACTAGGTCGGCTCAATCTCAGACTAGGTCGGCCTAGTTTGCATGTCATGCATGCTAAAAACTGTTTTGATCTTTTCTTCTCCAAACTAATTTGTAGGCTAAACTTACCTTTTTGACTTGATTTTATCCTCATTAAAATATTGGGAAACACTTGAAAGATTTGTGAGTTTTTGAGATTTACAACTACACATCCTCACAAACAACGTTAGTAATTCAACAATCTATACTCAAATGCTTTTATTATCATCAAAATAAATCTAGGGTCAACAATCTTCCTCTTTTTGATTATGACAAAACTTTAAGTATATGTGCAATAAAAATAGATGATGTATTTTAATGCATTTTGCCAATTGTATCATGAAGTATTAGATCAAATACATGAATGCATACTTCATGAATGTTCTCAATTAGTCTTTAATTTATTGCACATATTTAGTACATTATACATATTTCATATACTTATTTCAAATTAATATCTCAATTCAAATTAATGAGTATTAAGATTTCAAACATCAAATTAATGAGTATCTTAAGAATTAATTCATTAAGCATATACTCAACATTCCTCTCTTTCTTTTTGACAACATCAAAAAGCTCAAGAAAAAGTTGAATAAAAATCATCAAAATCAATAATATGTAAGAATGTATCAAAATATGAGATATATCAAATTTAGAAAATTAATTCAAATGAATCCTCACCACTTTGAAAACTTATCTTTTGATTCAAAATATGCTTAAAATATTTTTTTCTTTTCAAAAATTTGTTTGAATTTAAATATCAAACAGTCTCCCTCTTTTTGAATGAATATGATTTTTTAATCAAATTTTTAAATATGCACTTGTAAGCTTTAAGAGGAATAAAGCTTTTCAAAATATTTAAATATGAAATCAAGCATAATATGCACATCAATATTTAATCTTTTCTTTTCTTAATGAAAATCTATTATTTAAATTCATAAAAAAATATGTATCGAGAATGTATCAAGCAAATCAATGATAGTATCAAAGTAAATAAGAGTTACGTTTTCAAATTCATTTCTTGAGTAAAAATTATTTTGATATAATTGATTTTTATAAAAATTTTTAAAGCACATCAAAAGTTCTTTATTATATTTAGACTTTTAAATAAGTTTCAAAATTAGAAGTATGTATCAAATTCAATTCTTGGAGTAAGATTATATTTCAATTCAATTTAACTTCAATTAATTATCAAAAATGATTAGACTATGAAATCATGCATATCAAATTGAATGAATAAATGAATTTAAAAAGCTCATTAAGTAATTGATTAAGAATTTAAGATCAAAATTTATTTTTCTTAATGCAAATTAATCAAAATTTTCAATCAAATCAAGATAAAAAGTATTTCTCCCCCTATTTTTCATAATTATAGCTGGATTATTTTATCTTTCAACTTTTCTTTCCTTTTTTCTTTCAAATCAAGTATACTGAACATGGATTTAAATGCTAAATTTAGATTTTCTAAATTTGAAAGATATTTTAATTTTAAAATTTTTTAAATTAAATGATCATTTTTTTTATATATGTTCTCCTCCTTACTTTTATAAATAAAGTTATTTTAAAATTAAATAAAATTTAAATGTATAAGCATCAATTAAGTGAACTAAGTATTAATGAATTCAAATATCAATCAAATATACCATTCATTCAAGAAGATACCAAATTTTTTAAAAATTTATTTTTTATTAAATTCAAAGGATGTTTGCAAATGGATGTATATAATAAGACCAAACATCAAGAATATCAAAAGAGTATGAAAAGTAATTAAAAAATATTTTTATTTAAATTTAGATTTTTCTTGTCATAAGAAGTATCACTTAATTAAGTATAGAAAAAGTATGAAATTCTTTGAATTTGACTCAAATGGTATCACTTCAAGATTATATCAATATGAAATAGATTTAAGACATTATATTCAATTGTTTTACCAAGAATAATGCAATAAAATATAGGATAAGAATGATACCATTGATACCAATTAAACTAAAATTTAGATCAAATCATAATTTTCTTGATAATTCAATATTACTTAAAGATTAATTTACAAATTTAGCTTGATACCAATTATTTTAGTTTTGAATTGATAAATATGAATCAAATCAAATCAACCAGTTTTAAGGATTTAGAATGATAAATCAATTCGAATTGATATCAGCAAATCAGTCAAGGTAAATTATAAAAAAAATTTTAATTATTCTTCTAAAAGATCATCACTTTCTTTTCTTAAGAAATATCAAGCAATTATAGATTAAAAAAGAAATATATTTTTGAGTTTGCCTCGAGAGATATCATATAAAAAAAAATATAGTTGTGCAAAATCAAATTTGAAACAAAGAATATTCTTTTCTTTTTACTAAATGATATATCAATCAAATACATGATAAATAGTGATACCAATTACTCAAAACTAAAATCCTCATTAAATGTTTAGCTTTAAAGATAAATGATAGTTTTTTTAAAATATTTTGTTAGATATCAACATCAAAAGATTCAAGAAGATCATTACTTAAATTCAATTTTCAAAATCATTCAATCAGAGCAAGGTATGAATGTTCATTAATAAAATTTTTTTTAAAGAAAAGTCAATCAAATCAATAATCAAGAAAGATATTCAAATCAATCTAGGGGATCAAAAATCAATCAATTGGTGTTATGATAATCAAAGAGATCAAGTATGATCAAATCAAGGAGGATCTAGATAATGGTTCTATAGGATTTAATTCAACTAAAAAATTTTAATTTTTTAGGGCTAAACCTAAGATGCTATGTAAATTAATATATCAAGCACTTGATTTTGATAATTGAATATCTTATCTTCAAGTACTTATTCCATGTAAAATATTAGAAGAATTTTGATAATTTAGCATCTTATGGAAACATGTCAAAACTAATTCAATTTATAAATTTAGCATCCAAATAGTTTCATATACAATCAAGCTCATAGCAATTTAGGGTTTTTAAATAATTGAAGATCAATATAGCATGATATAAAGGATTGAACCAACATATGCTGAATTTAGAATAAAATAAAGAGATTAAAATAAATAATCAACATCATATACTAGTTTTAAGCAATATATCAAAATATTCAAGTCATAGAGTATGATCATTATAAGCAATGATGAATCATTAGAATCAATCAACACACTCAATAATTATACTAATTAATAATCAAAATATACTTAACAAATAATGATGGCATGATGTTAGAAAAGTTTAGATTTTATCAAATAGCATCATCCATACATTTTTATTTTTAAGGCATCCATAAAAAAATTTTCTTCTTTAGTTTCATTGGATTCTTGATGTACCTGCAAAATTACTTCATAATTTTTGATACCCAAGCTTTCTTGAGTCCATTAGAATTAGTGCTCCAGGTTCCTTTTGAAATCCAAATTTGCCTAACCAAAATATGGTCAATTTTTTTAAAATTATATTCTAAAATTTTATGGCCTATTTTGTTACATTTAAAATATATAATTGAATAATTTTCTAATGAAGCTTTGCTATACATATTTTTGATAAATTTCTATTTTCTCAAAGAATTATAAGCAATTCCTACTTTATCAAAAATAGCCTTTTGATAATTTAAAATTACTTGAAGCTTTTGAGATCCAATTATAAATTTTTCAAGCATAGGCTACAAGTTTTCAATCTCTTTTTTTAGATTGGTATTTTCTTCCAAAAGAGATTTCTTTTCTTTTAACAAGTTTTCTTTTTCTTTAATATGAAATTTTGATCTTACAAATTTTATTTTTAGCTTAATATTTTCTTCAACTAAAGATTTTTCAGATTTAAGAAGTGCTTCCTTTTCTTTAGCCAAAGTATTATTTTTTTTCAAAATATCTTTCTTTTCTAATAGGACTTTACTCTTTTCATTAACTAAGAGAAGATTTGAATTTTTAAATTCTTTATTTTTAGCCTTAATTTTTTAAATTCATCCATTAATTCATTAAAAGATTCATATAATTCATCAAATAAAAATTAAAAATAATTTTTTAAATTTATCTCATCTTCATTGGTCATGAGGCAAAGATTTATAGCATTTTCTTCTTCCTTTTCATTTCTCATTTCTTTGCTTTGCTTTCCCTTAATTAATGCTTTCTTTTTCTTTTGTTTCCTCTTCTTCTTTTTTTTTCATCCTCATGAGATATGAGGCATAGGTTGGGGAGAGCTTTCTTAACTTCTTGAAAGTTTGGTTCTTCTTCTTGATTTGCTCTCCCATAAATCATTTTCAATTTCTTCCATATTTGATTCACTAAAATACATGAAGAAATTTCATTAAAATCATTAATATCTATGAAGCAATAAAGTATATTCATTGCCTTAGCATTCATTTGAATCACTTCTTCATCATGAATTAATGCATTAGGTGTGTGTAGGTCATTGATTATAATTTTTCACAAATTATAGTTATGTGCTTGAATGAAGATTTTCATTCTAATTTTTCAATATATGTAATTTGATTCATTTAGCAGTGGTGGTCTATCTATGGAATAACCTTCATTAAACAAAGACACCATTTGGATTGCCATTGATCTTTTGCCTTTTGTCTGCTAGGTCAATAAATAAATATTAGAGCATCTACTCTGATACCAATTATTGCCCAAGGATAGCTACCCATGAGGGGGGATGAATTGAGTTCTTATAAAATTTTAACCAAATTTAAAATCTAAACAAGTATGTGCTTAACTTAATTTAATTCAATAAAATTAATTAGTGTATGCAACGAAATCAAGTGTGAATGAACTTAAGCAAGAGTTAATCCAATTGATTAAAAAATTAGCAATTTAAAGCATGCAAGATATGTAAATCAATAGAGAAGAAAACACAACACAAACGTACAAAAATTTTATAGTGGTTCAATATAATCTTGCACCTACGTCCACTCTCCAAGCTCTTCTTGAAAATTCTACTATAATCCTAGATTATAGTGCATTTATTTTAACCCAAGATCACAAATAAATCTAGTTAGTTTTGCTGGACTCACCAACTACAATCCTATATCGATAGTCTTTTCGGGTTCACTATCAACCCAGTTGATTTTACGGGCTCACCAACCAAAACCTATAAAGTTCAATTTTGAGCTTGGATGGGCCTAATCTTTAAGTTTCTTTCCTCCAAAGAAACTTATAAAGAAACAAAAATACAAAGTATTAAATTTACCATAAGAAATAAAATAAAAAAAAAACTCTTTTGGAGCTTGAAGAAGTGGCTGAATATGTGCTCTTTCATAGCTTCACTTCTCTTCAAATGATGCTGAGAGATTACTTGAGATATTATAGAAGATAACCCTTGAATCCCCTTTAAAAATAAAGCTTGGTTTCTCTCTTTCTCTTTTCTTTTTGATGTGCAATGAAAACCTTTTAAATCCACAAAGATTTTACTTTAAAATCCTTTAATTTTTCTTTCCAAATATTTTTCTAGTCTTTTATACTCTTGGTGATGGTTGGAGGATCAGTTCTAACTATTGAAAGCCTCGAACTAGTCATTGGAGTGGAGAAATAGCCATTTAAAAAGCTATAAAAAATTAGCCGTTACAGTAACTAGGTCGGCTCAGTTTATAGCTGGATCAGCTCAGTCTCTTGAGTTTTGATTTTCTATCTTTCTATACTTTATGTCTTTTGTTCACACTGAGATTAGGTCGGCTCAGTCCCAGACTAGGTTAGCCTAGTTTGCATGCCATGCATGCCAAAGACTATTTTGATCTTTTCTTCTCCAAACTAATTTGTAGGCTAAACTTGCTTTTTTGACTTGATTTTATCCTCATTAAAATATCAAAAAATACTTGAAAAATTTATGAGCTTTTGAGATTTACAACTACACATTCTCATAAGCAATGTTAGTAATTCAACAATCTATACTCAAATGCTTTTATTTTTATAAAATCAATCTAGGGTCAATACTTGGGCATGGAAGAGAGGGATCAGATGAGGGAGAGGAGGTACGGAGAAGAGGAGCAGGGTCTGGGTGTAGGGATATGGAATAGCCATACTCTTTGACCTAGGTTCCTATTTATATAGAAAATAGGAGACCTAAGAGTCCTAGGGCCTTAAGCAATTGACTGGGTCAATTTGCTTAAAGCAGAAGGACTCTCCATGAACCTCCATGCCCCATTTAGATTTCATGAGTTTTTGTCACACAAAAATCCCATTAGGCACCTAGATAAGAATCCAAAAAGTTTGAATTAATTTGAATTCTTTTGACCCATTCAAAAGTAGTTCAAAATAAAATAAACCTCATCCTTTTAAACTCCTCAAGCTTATCCACATGTGAGTGCATGCCAAGGAAGGAAAGGACGTGCGCCCATCTAGGTTTATTTCTCTAAATGGTGCACACCCCAAAAGGAGAAAGAGCGGGCATGCGCTCCTATCATTTGGTGCAGGACCAAGTCAAAGTGGGGGGAACCAATGCTTGGTGCCCCCTTATCTTGATTCTCCTCATCTAGGATCAGGACAAGACTTGACTTAATCTGGACAAGGTCCAGTTAGTTCGAGACAAACCCACATAGGATTCTTGGACAAGCTAAATCTAATTTGACTGAGTCTAGACCAATCAGAAAATCATAAAAGAATAAAGTTAGGTCTAATTATGCGCTAGCACAATTTCTTTAAACTTAATTGGATTTGATCCAAATCAATCAAACTCTATGAGTCTAACTAATGACATCCAGACCCAAACCCTTATTTGTGTAACTCAATAGGTTTAATTCTGTATGGTAATGGGATATGTCACAATCTCTATCATCGACATCATCAAAATATCTTTCAATGGACTAGAAGTCTTTCTAATTTGTCCAATTAGAATCGTCGATCATCCAGATAATTCTAATTGATTCCAAAATTCACCAATGATATCTAACAGTATGTAGTGACAACCTATCAAAATTGAATACGAATCTCTTGGTGCAGCCAACTGCATGATTGATTTCTTTCATCATGATTTCCAATAGGATTAGGTTAAGGTTGACTCATCAAACCCGATTCCTGTCATATGATTGAATCACTTAATTCGAGTCTGATGTGAAACCCTAATAGAAACTTCTTTCTATTATTTCACGCTACCATGGCCATGGGCTTTAGGACTTGATCTCATGATTACCATAGAAGTACTCCTCTACCGAGATTGATAGATCTCATCTTGGTGCAATCTAATTTCTACAATAAACATGCTATAACCAACATATACCTCAGGATTCTAAATGATTAGGAGATCGAGTTATGGTATAGTCAAACTATAACACCCTTAAGGTGAACTGTCGATGCACCTCAGGATAAAGAATCAGACATACAACTGTAGCTACGAGCAAGTCATCAATGAGAAGGTAGACTTTCTTATGACTGCTTAAAGTTGGTCATGCTTAGTATCCTTATTCTCAACAAGCATTTGTACTCTCTCTCAAGTATCTCCACATTATAGATTCAAGACTCATCTATCATAAGAAAATAATCATATACCAATCTTTCGGATCAATCACCATCCTCATAATGATCCTATAATCGAGAGCAGTTTATGAGTCAATTATGATAACACATATCTTAAATTCTTAACTCTTGAAAATATATGTTATCATACTCGTTAACCCAATAGATGTATCACAGACACTTAGTACACAAATATGATAGAAAGAATAATCCATTTTATTAATTATAAGTCAAAATTATAATTTTGCCCTTAGAATATAATACAAGTGTCGACCAATCTAGCTTTTAGGGCATACATTTAACATTCATGCCATAGATCCACACAGAGACCTCCGAGGGATCAACCCTCACTCAGACCTCCCATTGGAAGGAAATCAGCTCTCTTCCTCTCTCTACCTTTTTCTTCTTCTTTCTTTTTCCTTTCTTCTTTCATTTTCTTTTCTTTTTCTTTATCTAAGAGGTTTGAACATGCCGAGAGCTGGAGAATTTCACACCATGCCTAGCTAAGGATCTAAATTCTGGAAAGTAGATGAAGTCTTCAAGCATGGATTATATTTTTTTCTTTATCTTTTATATTTTTTTTATGCAATGAATAATGTATTCTCTTGCTCAATCTTAAATTTTATCTTCCATGCATGAGATCTTTTATTAACATGATTATTAATGATTAATATATAAATAGATTATATTTATGGAGATGGGTTATGATTGGAAGATACAGTCCATGCTTGATTTAATAGTTTATTTTAAAGAGAATCATTAAAAATCATGTTCTAAATTTTTAAGAATTAAAGTATTGAATAATTTATTATTCTATAGAGATGGGTCATGATCAAGAGAGTTGATTAATGATTTAAGAAACTAAATTTTAATTATAACTAAATTCTTAAAAATATTAAATTATTGCATTAAAAAGAATTATCATAATTTTGCTAAAGATGGATTTGAAATTCTAGAATACCTTTAATTGATTCTTTAGATCCCACTTTATTATTATTTACTTTCTTTTATTTTAATTTATTAAAATCTAAATTAATCCCTTTTAATTTATTTTTTTAAAATTTTATTTTATAAATTAATTTAAAATATTATTTTTAATAAAAATTGAATGCAACTTAGCCTTCAATTTTCAAAAAAATTGACATCTGACTCACCACTATTTTAACCTATAGAAAGATTACTTTAAATTTTTATTTATTGTTATAACAACAATAATCAAGAACCAATTGATGATCTTGTAGCAATTTTCTTGAATGATGGGAATAAGGACCACATAGTTTAGATCGACTTAAATTTGGAAGAAGAGGTTAAAGGGCAACTTGTTACCTTTCTATGAAGTAATATCAATGTTTTTGCTTGGATTCTCATAGACATGACAGGGATAGATGTGAAGGAATCTCAATTCTTAGGCTGTAGGATCGATTTATTTGAATCAAATCTAAAGCAAAATTTTTAAATTTTTTTTTTCTAATCATCCGATCAGATCTAAGAATTCTTAGATCTTATTAGATTGATTTGATAGCAAAAATAAAAATAAAATAAAATTAGTAACATCTCATGTTACCTGATTAGGTAAATGATTTACTTACAGTGATGATCTGACAAATCTTCAAGGTTCTAATATTAGCGACGCATGCACCCGATCTCTACCAAAGTCCACTCAGGTCAGATCTAGAGGTCTTCTTTATCTAGATCTGATCTCAAAAAATTAGATCTTGAATCTTTTGGTTTGCCTTTCAAACAAATCTCTAGTAGCAACATATTCATCTCATGAATAGAATCTGCTTCTCTTGATCTTTGCGCCAGCAGGACTTTGAGCTTTCCTTGCTATTTTGCCCAACTCCTTGGACATGGAGAAGAGGGAGAAGATCTAGAAGAGGGGCTATACAGGTGGAAATAGGGGCAGCACCTGGGCATAGGATGTTGGGATTAAGAAAACCAAGGGCACAGCACATCTAATTATAGACTTGGTGCAACCCTAGAGTCCTAGGGCTTTAAGCAACCGCTTTGCTTAAAGCAGAAGGACTCCCAAAGCCTCTTCATACCAACACCTGATTGCTTAGGGATAAGAAGGCTTTGGCACATGAAGTTTATCTCCACATGTTCGAACTTTTCAAACCACTAAAAGATAATTCCCATCTTTATCCACTAAGGGTACATGCCAAAGGGGGGGCGTGCACCCTTTTATTCCATGAACATCTATCTGGGGTGTGCATCCCAAGAGAATTCCTAGGGGGTGCGCGCCTTCTCCCTTAATTCTTGCAAAGATTGGGTCAAAAGACCCCTTGTCCTAGTACCCCTTGTATGGATTTAAGATAAGCCTTGATCTCATCAGGACAAGCTCCAATCTAACCAAGAGAAGCTCCAGTCAGACTAGGACAAAACTATACAGGATTTTAGGGTAAGCCAAATCTAATTTAACTTAGTCAAGATAAACCAGAAAGATGATAGAAGGAGAAAGTCAGGTCCAATCATATGCTAGCATAATTTTCTTAAACTTAATTGAATCTAGTCTAAATCAATCAAACTAGATTAGTCCAATTGATGACATCCGAATCCAAACTCTTATTTGTGTGATCTAGTTAGATTTAGTTCTGTATGATAATGAGACATGTCACGATCTCCATCATCGACATCATCGAAATATCTTTTGATAGACCAAAACTCTTCTGATTCACCCAATTAGAATTATTGATCATCAAGACAATACTAATTGATTCCAAAATTTACTAGTGATACATAGCAGTATGTGGTGGCAACCCATCAGAATTGAATATGAGCCTCTTGGTGTGGTTATCTATGTGAATAGGTTCTCTATCATGAGCCCTGATAGGATCTAGGTCAAGATGAACTCATCAAAACCTACACATGTCATATGAATAAATCATTTGATTCGAGTCTGGTGTAAAATCCTAATAGAAACTCCTTTCTATTAATATTCACACTACCATGGCCATGGAACTATGGATTCAACCTCATGATCATCATAGGATTACTCCTCTACTGAGGTTGATAGATTCCTTATTGGTGTGATCTAATTTCTATAATGAACATGCTATAGCCAACATACACCTTAGGATTTCAAATGACTAGGAGATCAAGTTATGGTGTAGTTAAACATTAACACACTTAAGGTGAATTACTGATGCACCTCAGGTCAAAGAACTAGACACACAACTACAACATCGAGCTAGTCATTGATGAGAAGGTAGACTTCCTTATGACTGCTTGAGGTGGTCATGCTCAGTGCCCTTATTCTCAATAAGTACTTATACTCTCACTCTGGTATATTCACACTATAGACTCAAGACTCAACTATCCTAAGAAAATAATCATATACGAATCTTTCAGATCGATCACCATCCTCATGATGATCCTACGATCGGAAGTAGTTTATGAGTTAATTATGATAACACATGCCCTAAATTCTCAACTCTTGAGAATATGTATTATCATACCCATTGACTCAATGGATATATCACAGACACTTTAAATACACAATGTGATAGAAAATAACTCTTTTATTAATTTTAAATTAAAATTATAATAATACCCCTAGAAAGTATTTTGCAAGTATCGGTTAATTTAGCTTCTGGGACACATATCTAACAAACTCCCATTTAATTTGAAGCCAATTGGCTACAATCTAAGTTCCATCTTCTCAAGGTAGGATTTGATTTTCTGCTAGCCTAAAGACTGCATCAGTGGATCAATCGTATTATCTGCAGTATCAACTATCTTGACCTCAACGTATCCCTGATCGAGATAATCATGGATGAGGTGGAATCGTCGCTCGATGTGCTTGGACTTCTGATAAGACCTTGGCTCCTTAGATAGGGCTATGGCTCCATTATTGTCGCGGTATAGAGAGACGACATCTGATGGCATCACTTTAAGCTCTGCGATAAGCTTCTTGAACTAGAATGCCTTCTTCACAACTTCTGAGATAGCGATATATTCTGCTTTTATGGTGGAGTTTGCTTAGAACTCTTCCAACTTATAGCACTACCATTGCATAGAAACAGACTTCCAGATGTTGACTTTTGCTCATCTATTAGATATAAAGTCTAAGTCTGTATACCCTTGGACCTAGAGTTCTTCATTACCAAAGATCAGAAACATATCCTTTATCCTTCTCAAGTATTTAATAATATATTTTATAGAAGTCCAGTGCTCTTTACCTGGATACGATTGATACTTGCTTGTAACACTCACAGCATGAGCGATATCAAGTCGTGTACATAGCATGGTGTACATAAGGATCCCTATTGTTGAAGCATAAGGGATCTTGCTCATGCATTCCATCTTTTTAGGTGTGTTGGGATACATCTTTTTGGAGAGATGAATGCCATGTCTGAAGGACACTAGTCCCCTCTTGGAGTTTTTTATGCTGAACCTCTTCAGCACCTTCTCTATGTACATCTTCTATAAGAGATCTAGCATCCTCTTTAGTCTATCCTTATAGACCTTAATCTCCAAAATGAAGGATGCTTCTCCTAGGTCTTTTATAGAAAACTCTTTAGACAACCATACTTTGATCGGGATCAACATGGGAATGTCAATTTCAATCAGAAGGATGTCATCCACATACTAAAAGAGGAAGAAAGTAGTACTTCTATTGATCTTTTTGAATACATAAAGCTCCTTCTCATTTTTGATGAAATTAAATGATTTGATGTCATCATTAAAATGAGCATTCAAGCTCCGAGATGCTTACTTGAGTTCATAAATGGATCTTTGCAGCTTGCAGATCATGTGATCACCATCACTAGATGTAAAACTAAGAGGCTATTCCATATAAATATCTTCCTTAAGATATCCATTTAAGAATGCCATTTTCACATCCATCTGCCATATTTTGTATTAAAATATGTTGTAATCATAAGCAATATGCGGATAGATTTAAGCATAGCCACTATCGAGAAGGTGTCCTGATAGTCAATGTCTTTGTTGACTATACCCTTTCACCACTAGTCTTGCCTTGAATGTCTCCACATTTCCATCTGCACCTATCTTTCTCTTGAAGATCCATTTACACCTAATAGGTACTATACCTTCTGATGGGTCTACCAAGGTCCAGACTTAGTTTGAGCACATCGAGTCAATTTCTGACTTCATTGCTTCTAACCATTTCTTAAAGTCAATATCTGATATTGCCTCATCATAGGTTTTGGGATCATTACGATGAAATCCATTTTTCATGAGGAATATTTTCTCAACATCCTCTAAAATAGTATCTAAGTACCTCTCAGGAGGATGAAAAATTCTATTTGACCTACGAGATGGAGTAGGTAGTGTGTGGATCAGCTTAAACTGATTGGGTTTCTCAGGTTCCTTGGCTCGTTGCTCTTTAGAGACTTTCTCCTTGAGCCTAATCTATCTTTCGATGCCACCATCTTGAATAAACTATTTTTCAAGAAAAATTACATGTTGACTCACAATCATATTATGATCATCAGGAAGATAGAAGCAATATCCTAATGACTCTTTAGGATATCCAATAAATTGAGCTCTAAGAAACTTTGACTCTAACTTGTCCGCCCGCTATCTCTTAACATGGGTCGGACAACCCCAAATTCTGAGATGATTCAGACTTAGCTTCTTACCATGCCATATTTCATATGGTATGGTAAGAACGATTTTAGATGGAACCTTATTCAGTAGGTAAATAGCTATTATTAAACTATGTCTCCAAAAAAATTCAAGAAGGTCCATGAAGCTCATCATGGAATGAACCATATCTAATAGAGTCCGAAGATTCTGAAACCCCGTTGAGTTGAGGCATTCTAGGTGGAGTTCATTGTAAGACTATGCCATTATCTTTAAGATAGTTTAAAAATTTTTGACTAAGGTATTCACTTCCTCAGTCTAATTGAAGAATCTTTAATGGCTTTCTGATTTGCTTTTCCACTTCATGTCTAAATTTTTTGAACTTTTCAAAGGCTTCAGATTTGTATTGCATCGGGTATACATTCCCGTACCAAGATAGATCATTAGTAAAGATAATGAAGTAGAAAAAGTTATCTCTGGCTAGCACATCAAATGGGCTGCACATATCTATATGTACCAGGGCAAGTAGGTCTATGGCCCTTTTCCTATGTCCTACAAAAGGTAGCTTAGTCATTTCGCCTTGAAGGTATGACTCCCAAATTGGATATGACTCGAAAGTCAATAGACCCATTAGTCTGAATTTCTCTAATTTGTTAATCCTATCTTTAGCTATATGACCTATGTTAAATATGTGTGCCCTAGAAGCCAGAATTAATTGATACTTATAATATACTTCTAGGGAAAAAATTATAATTTTGATTATAAATAATAAAATGAGTTATTTTCTATCATAAATGTGTATTTAGTGTCTGTGATACATCCCTTGAGTTAATGATAATGATAATTCTTATTTTTAAGAGTTGAAAATTTAAGACAAGAATTTTCATTATTAACTCATAAAATGCTCCTGACCGTAGGATCATCATGAGGATGGTGATTGATCTGAAAGGTTGGTGTACAATCACTTCTTTATAGTAGATGAATCTTGAGTCTATAGTGTAGAGACACCAAAGTGAGAGTACAGATACTCGTTAGAGTGAGGGCACTGAGCATGACCACCTCGAGCAGTCATAAGAAAGTCTACCTTCTCATCGATGACTGACTCGAAGCTGCAGTGATGTGTCTGGTTCTTTGATCTGAGGTGCATCGGTAGTTCACCTTGAGGGTGTTATAGTTTGACTATACCATGACTCAGTCTCCTAGCCATTCAAAATCCTAAGGTGTATGTTGGCTATAGCATGTTCATTGTAGGAATTAGATTGCACTAAGAGGGAATCTATCTATCTCGGTAGATGAGGAGCAACCCTATGATGATCATGAGAATCAAGTCTATAAGCCCATGGCCATGGCAGAGTGAAATAATAGAAAGAGTTTCTATTAGAATTTTTACATCGGACTTGAATCGAATGACTAAATCATATGATAGAAATTAGGATTTGATAAGTTCACCTTAACCCTAATCTAATTGGAGCTTAAGATAGAAGAACTTAATCACACAAGTAGTTGCACCAAGATGTTCATTTTTAGTTTTGATGGATTGCCACCATATACTACTTGGTGTCACTAGTGGATTTTGGGAACAATTAGAATGATTTAGATGATCGATCATTCTAGTTGTCTGAATCAGAAGAGTTTTGATCCATCGAAAGGAGTTTCGATGATGTCGATGATAGAGACCATGATATATCCCATTACCATATAGAACTGAACTTAACTGGATCACACAAATAAGAATTTGGATCTGGATATCATCAATTAGACTAACACAGTTCAATTGATTTGAATCAGATTTAATTAGGTTTGAGGAAATCATGCTAGCACATGATTGAACCTAACGTTCTCTTTATATTATCATTAAAAGTTGTTTCGACTAAGTCAAATGAGTTTGTGCTCACTCAAGTACCTTTACTTAGTCTGACTAGAGCTTGTCTAGATCAAAAAAGAATTATCTTAATTTATAAGATAAATTTGACACAACACCTGCCAATTTTCGTTACCTGCTAATTCTTGTCTTTGACTTTGGTCAAACGTTGATCTTTGACACTTAGACATCTGCCCATGTATCATGTACCTATTGGAGAGTGGATAGGAGCTCATCCCTTTACTAAAAATTAGAAAGGAGGAAGTGCACTCCTAGGGAGGCGTGCGTCGATGGATAGGGATGCCTGGAGTCCCAAATGGATGGGACTCCAGGTTGCTTCTTGGTTTCTACTTAGGTGGCCCATAACTATAGACTTTGACTAGTCTTAAGCACCATCTAAGGATGAATTAAAGGGGCTCTCATCTGATTAGATCAGGTGATGTCATTCCATCAATCAGATTTAGATCTAATTGCATGTAGCAATGTGATTGACCGGGATGATGTGGCACTGCATGGCACAGCAGGGTCTATATAAACCTTGTCTGCGCCCAACTTTAATAGAGTTCTCTCTTAGGCCACACCCCAAGGCTGCTACTCTCCCTCCTTCATGCCATCCTTTGGTCCTCTCTCTTCTCTCCATGCCCAAGATAAGTTGGGCTCCAGTTTGGTGCGATCCAGGCAAAAAAAAAGCTGACGAGAAAGGAAGAAGGTAGCACTGCTAGGGACGACAGCAGATCTTCAAAAAGAAGTTTTGAAGATCCTCCAAATCAGATCCAGATCTAATTTTTGGAGAGGTGATAAAAAAGGAGAGGGTCTCTAGATCCAGTTTGAGTGGATACTGGTAGAGGCCAGGCACTTGCGTGGCTAGATCCAGAATCTCAGATAATTAGCAAGATCATCAAAGGATAATCAAATTATCCAACATCAAGATTTAAATTAAATTAGATTTAATTTATTTTTACTTTTATTTATTAGATCTATAAAATTAGATCTGAAATATCTTAGATCTAATCTGGATACATGAGAAAAATTTTTGAAATATCTCTCTTGATCCGATCAGATCTGAACGAACATGATCCAAAAAATCAGGATTTTTTCTTCAACTGGTATCAGAGCCAGGTTCTCTAAATTATTTTGATCTAATTTTATTTTATTTTTGATTTAATAATTAGATAATTTTAGATGTCACATGAGATATGATTAAATTTAAAATAAGAAAAATTAAAAAAAAATAAAATTAAATAATATAGATCCAAGTTCTATAATATGCATGACTAGTTGTAAAATAGAATAGTTCTATACATAGTCTTGCATAATCATGATTTATTTTGATTAAATTATGATTTTAGATCTATTTATTTTTTTATTTTTTGATGATTATAAATGTTATAATAAGATCTAAAAAATAGGAAAAATATGATGCATGCATGATTAGACTAGTTGTAGAATAGTTCTACATAATTATCTAGATTAAAATTTATTTTGATGTGATCAATTTAAATTTAATTTTTTAGATAATTATGAGATAATTTAGATCTGAAAATATGCATGATATGATACATGAGATGTATGTAAAACATGTATAAAGTTAGATCAATTTTATATATGAGATATATGATGTAGATCTAACTAGTTTTATAGATTTATATTTCTGATTAAGGCATTCCCCTTGGCTGTCCAGTCATAAGAATAAAGTAGGATTTAAATTCCCTCTCCTCCCATTCGATGGAATGTTCTTATGACGTGTAGGGGTGCTATGCATTTCTTCTTAATCAGAAATTAAAAACTTACTTTTTGCAAAACCCTAGATCCTGAAACCCTAGGATTTTATTTACATATTTTGTTTGTGAACCCTAACTTAATTAAGAATTAAGATTATAAAATATATGTTAGTTCTAAAATTGAGAATTTTAGATCTAAGACATATTCATAATATTGGGTTCGAGCTTGGGTAGCTCAGTTAGGTCTAAGCGATTGATCAAATCGAATCAAGAGTTGGTTAGATGGGATCAATAGTGCTTAAATTGACCAACCTAATAGGATTAAGTCTAGGTCAAGATCGAGTCATGTGAGTGATCGATCAAACTAAGACTTAATTAGGCTCAGTGGTTAGAGTCTGGATTGTAGGCTAATCCGATTGGCTCTAGCTCAACAATTTGATGTCTAAGGTAAGTCTAGTAGATACAACTGACTGATTTTTAATTAGGAGCTACTCGACTCGAATGTGTTCTTGTCCAATTAATGGCATATTCTTTCCATCGGTCTTACTTATTTGGCCATATTTATTGGCTCAGTCCTGATCTGAGGTGGTCAATAATTCGAGCTAACCCATGCCACTAGGTTAGTCATAATGGTTATGACTATGTCAAGTCTAGTTTAATGAGACCAAAATCAAATCTCTCTAAGAAAAGATTAAGTCTAGGATCTTCCACCATTATAGATGTGCGGACCCTTTCCGGGGTTGATTGTTCTCGGATGGTTATAGTGGTTTAGTTGCATCAAAAAGATGCAACCATTTCTATTAGGCATTGGATACTACAGGCTGGAGGATGGATTGGGCTTAATATGTCAGATACGGTGAGAGACTCAGTTAGAATTCTAATCTATGCAAATGATGGGTCTGACTTAACCAAGGAGTGGATCAATATTTCAAGCATGATGAGATTCATGAATTAGAGACCAAGTTTGGATGCACCATGATTGAAGAATTATTGAACAAGAGTTGTTTACTCATTGGCTAACCTATCACCAATAACTGTTAGGTAAGGTGATGAGTTAGTTGGTGGGACTGCACCATCTACTAGAAATCATTAATTACGAAGATTTTCGCATCTCTATAGATAAAGTATAGGGATCCAAGAAAATAATAAAAGCTAATTTATTTAAAAATAAAATTTTTAAATAAATTAGTTAAGTTTTAATTATAAAATCTAATTAGAAACTTTGACTCTCTACAGAAAAATATTTGCATCCAACCCACTAGCACGAATCTTGGACACCCATAGACTAATCAGACCCAATTACAAGGATTGACTTTGGAACTTCAAAATTATTTTGGGTTTCAAAAAGTTAACTCATGTATTAGATCAGGACCCTCCCACCTTACCAGCTGATCCATTTGCTAAATAGAGAGTGTTTCTTGAAAAATGGACGGACGAACATAACAAGACTAAATATTACATGTTGGGCTCAATGTCTGATGAGCTTCAGTGCCAATATGAAGATATCAGGAATGCTCGCCAAATGGTGGCTCACCTATAGGAGATGTTTGATGAACAGAGTCGTGCAGCCAAGTATCAAGTCACTAAATGACTTTTCAAGGCTAAGATGTGTGATGGGCAATCAGTCCAAGATCATTGTCTAATGATGATCAAGGATTTGAAAGAGCTTGAGAAGCTCAAAGTGAAGTTGGACTTAGATCTGCAGAATGACATAATTCTGCAATCTTTGATTGATGTGTATGGGCAGTTCATCATGAACTACCATATGCATAAACTTCAAAATTTCTTGGCCGAACTTATGAACATGTTGGTTATCGCTGAGCTTTCTATGAAAGGTTCTAAAGGCTCAGTGCTTGCTATGGAATGAACTTCTTTTAAGAGAAAGTCTTTTGAAAAGAAGAAGAAGTCTGCAAAAAAGCAGAAGGTGGAAGAAGAAAAGAAGAAAAAGATAGAGCTGAAAAAGAAGGCCGTTGATAAAGGAAAGTATGTCCATTGCAATAATGATGGCCACTGAAAGTGGAACTGCCCTACATACCTGGCCATCCTGAAGAATAAGAAGAAGGTAGGTCCTTCTGGAGGTATACTCATTATTGAGTCTAATCTTATGATTTTTTCTGCATTCAGTTGGGTGCTTGACTCTAGTTCTAGTGCTCATTTGTGCACTTCCATGCAGGGTCTTGAGGATAGCATGAGATTGAGGGATGGTGAGATGATTCTGCACGTTGAAAATGGAGCAAGAGTTGCTGTCGTGGCTATGAAAACATACCCTCTTCGACTACCATCTGGTTTGGACTTAGTTTTAAAAGACTGTTATTATGTGCCTGCAGCAAGCAGGAATTTGATTTCTATTTCATGCCTAGCACTAGAAGGCTATGTAATTAGTTTTCTTAAGGACCATTGTAACATTCTTTATGAAAGAAATAAAATTGCAAGTGGTTTCCTTATCAATGGTCTTTATTGGTTACATGTTGATATATCTATTTTTAACATCGAGAAAAATGTGAATACCATGAAACAACCTAGAGATAGTCCAAATGATTGGTATCTATGGCACCTAAGACTAGGTCATATAGTAGAATATAGGGTTAACAAATTAGAAAAAATCAAGCTATTGAGTCCGTTGATTTTTGAGTCATATCCAATTTGTGAATCTTGTCTTCATGGCAAAATGACTAAGCTTCCTTTTATAGGACATGGGGAAAGGGCCACGATCTTCTTACCCTAGTACATACTGATGTGTGCGGTCCATTTGATGTACGGACTAGAGGCAACTTTGTCTACTTTGTAACCTTTATAGATGATTTATCTAGATATGGGTATGTGTATCTTATGAGACACAAGTCTAAAGCTTTTGAAAGTTCAAGGAATTCAAACATGAAGTAGAAAAGCAAACAAAAAATCCATTAAGGTTCTTCAATCAGATCGAGAAGGTGACCTTAGTTAGAAATTCCTAGACTATCTCAAGAAAAATGGCATAATCTCTCAATGGACTCCACTTGGAATACCTCAACTTAACAAAATTTCAGAATGGAGGAACCGGACTCTATTAGATATGGTCTGATCCATGATGAGCTTCATAGACCTTTCTGATTTCCTTTGGAAATACTATTTGTTAACTATAATATACTTACTGAATAGGGTTCCTTCTAAAACCGTTCCTACCACACCGTATGAGATATGGCATGGTAAGAAACCAAGTCTGAGTCATCTCAAAATTTAGGATTGTCTGGCTCATGTCAAAAGACAACAAGTAGACAAGTTAGACTTTAGATCCTTCAGAGATCGATTTATAGGATATCCTAAAGAATCATTAGGATATTATTTCTATATTCCAGAAGATCGCAATATGATTGTGAGTCTACATGCCATCTTTCTTGAAAAATAGTTTATTCAAGATAGCAGCACTAGAAAGTAGATCAAGCTTGAGGAGAAAGTCTCATAAGAGCAACGAGCTAAGGACCAAATGGAACCAAATCAGGTTAAGCCAATCCAATCACTACCTCATCCACCTCGCAGATCGAAAAGGATTTTCCATCCCCCTGAGAGGTACTTAGATACTATTTCAGAGAAAGTAGAGAAAATATTCCTCATAGGTAATGGGGTTCATGGTGATGATCTCAAAACCTATAACAAGATGATATCGGATATCGACTCTGAGAAATGATTTGAGATAATGAAGTCAGAAATTGACTCGATGCACTCAAACCAAGTTTGGACCTTGGTAGATCCACTAGAAGGTATAGTACCTATTGGATATAAATGGATCTACAAGAGAAAGATTGGTGCAGATGGAAATGTGGAGATATTCAAAGCTAGATTAGTGGCAAAAGGTTATAGTCAATGTGAAGGCATTGACTATCAGGATACCTTTTCACCAGTAGCTCTGCTAAAATCTATTCACACATTGCTTGCTATTGTAGCCTATTTTGATTATGAAATATAGCTAATGGATGTGGAAACGATATTCTTAAATGGATATCTTGAGGAAGATATCTATATGGAATAGCCGCTAGGTTTCACATTCAGTAATGATGATCACAAGGTATGTAAGCTGCAAAGGTCCATATATGGACTTAAGCAAGCATCTCGGAGCTGGAATACTTATTTTAATGATGTGATCAAAATGTTTGATTTTATCAAGAATGAGGAGGGGCCACGTGTCTTCAAAAAGATCAGTGGGAGCGCTGTTGTCTTTCTCATATTGTACGTGGATGACATCCTCCTTATCGGAAATGATATTCTCATGTTGACCATAGTTAAAATGTGGTTATCTAAAGAATTCTCCATGAAAGACCTAGGAGAAGCATCCTTTATTCCGAGAATTAAGGTCTATAGAGATAGACCGAATAGGATGCTAGGACTTTCACAAAAGATGTACATAGAGGAAGTACTAAAGAGGTTTAGCATGGAAAACTCTAAGAGGGGTTTGGTACCCTTCAAACATGGCATTCATCTTTCTAAGAAGATGTGCCCGAGCACACCTGAGAAAATAGAATGCATGAGCAAGATCCCTTATGATTCAGCAATAGGGAGCCTCATGTATGGCATGTTATGTACACGACCTGATATAGCCCATGCTGTGAGTATCACGAGCAGATATCAGTTGAATCCAGGTGAAGAATACTGGACTTCTATGAAATGTATCATTAAGTACTTGAGAAGAACTAAGAATATGTTGTTGGTCTTTGGTAATGGAGAACTCTAAGTCCAGGGGTGTACGGACTCAAATTTTATGTCTGATGTAGATGATCAAAAGTCAACATCTGGGAGTCTGTTTGTGTGCAATGGTGGAGTTGCCAATTGGAAAAGTTCCAAGCAGACAGTGATAGTAGATTCCATCATGGAAGCAGAATACATCGCTGCATCAGAAGTTGCAAAGAAAACATTCTAGTACAAGAAGTTTGCCGTAGAGATCGGAGTGATGCCATCAGATGCCATTCCTCTATACTGCAACAACAATGGTACCATAGCCCTTGCTAAAAAGTTGAGGTCTCACCAAAAAACCAAGCACATCGAGTGGCAATACCACCTCATCCACGATTACCTCGAGAAGCATTACGTCGAGGTCAAGAGAGTCGACTCCGTAGACAATGCAGCGGATCCACTTACAAAGCCGTTGGGCCAGCAGAAGATCGAAGCCCATCTTGAGAAGATGGGACGTAGATTTGCAGCCAATTGGCTTTAGGTCAAGTAGGAGTTTGTTAGATATGTGTGCCCTAGAAGCTAGAATTGGCTGACACTTATAATACACTTCTAGGGACAAAATTATAATTTTGACTATAAATAATAAAATGGATTATTTTCTATCACAAATGTATATTTAGTGTCTGTGATACATCCTTTGAGTTAATGATAATAATAATTCTTATTTTCAAGAGTTAAAAATTTAAGACAAGAATTTTCATTATTAACTCATAAAATGCTCCTGACCATAGGATCATCATGAGGATGGTGATTGATCCAGAAGGTTGGTGTATAATCACTTCTTTATAGTAGATGAGTCTTGAGTCTATAGTGTAGAGACACCAAAGCGAGAGTACAAGTCCTCGTTAGAGAGCGAGGGCACTAAGCATGACTACCTCGAGCAGTCATAAGAAAGTCTACCTTCTCGTCGATGACTGACTCGATGCTGCAGTGGTGTGTCTGTTTCTTTGACCTGAGGTGCATCAACAGTTCACCTTGAGGGTGTTATAGTTTGACTACATCATGACTCAGTTTTCTAGCCATTCGAAATCCTATGGTGTATGTTGGCTATAACATCTTCATTGTAGGAATTGGATTGCACCAAGAGGGAATCTATCTACCTTGGTAGATGAGGAGCAGCCCTATAATGGTAATGAGAATCAAGTCCGTAAGCCCATGGCCATGGTAGAGTGAAATAATAGAAAGAGTTTGTATTAAGGTTTTCACATCAGACTTGAATCGAATGACTAAATCATATGATAGAAATTAGGGTTTGACAAATTCACCTTAACCCTAATCTGATCGGGGCTCAAGATAGAAGAATTTAATCACACAAGTAGCTGCATCGAGAGGTTCATTTTTATTTTTGATGGGTTGCCACCATATACTATTTGGTGTCACTGATGGATTTTCGAAGCAATTAGAACGATTTAGATGATTGATCATTCTAGTTTTCTAAATCAGAAGAGTTTTGATCCATCGAAAGGAGTTTCAATGATGTCGATGATGGAGATCATGATATATCCCATTGTCATACAAAACTGAACCTAACTGGATCATACAAATAAGAGTTTGGATCTAGATATCATCAATTGGACTAATCCAGTTCAATTGATTTGAATTAGATTCAATTACGTTCAAGGAAATCGTGCTAGCATACGATTGAACCTAACCTTCTCCTTATATTATCATTAAAAGTTGTCTTGATTGAGCCAAATGAGTTTGTACTCACTCAGGTACCTTTACTTAGTCTGACTGAAGCTTGTCTAGGTCAGAAAAGGATTGTCTTAATTTATGAGATAATTTGAGACAACACCTGCCAATTTTCATCACCTGCTAATTCTTGTCTTTGACTTTGGTCAAACGTTGACCTTTGACACTTAGACATCTGTCCATGTGTCATGCACCTATTGGAGAGCAAATAGGAGCTTGTCCCCTTACTATAAATTGGAAAGGAGAGGGCACATGCCTAGGGAGGCATGCGCCCATGGATAGGGATGCCTGGAGTCCCATACAGATGGGACTCCAGGTTGCTTCTTGGTTTCTACTTAGGTGGCCCATAACTATAGATTTTGATCAGTCTTAGGCACCATCTAAGGATGAATCAGAGGGGCTCTCATCTGATTGGATCAGATGATGTCATCCCATCAATCAAATTTGGATCTGATTGCATGAAGCAACATAATTGGTCGGGATGATGTGGCACTGCATGGCGCAGTAGGGTCTATATAAACCCTATCTGCGCCCAACTTTAATAGAGTTCTCTCTTAGGCCATATTCCAAGACTGCCCCTCTTCCTCCTCCATGCCATCCTCTGGTCTTCTCTCTCCTCTCCATGCCCAAGGTAAGTTGGGCTCCAGTTTGGTGCAATCCAGGCAAGAAAAAGCTGACGAGAAAGGAAGAAGGTAGCACTGTTGCAGAGACAACAGTAGATCTTCAAAAAGAAGTTTTGAAGATCCTCCAAATCAGATCCAGATCTAATTTTTGGAGAGGTGATAAAGAAGGAGAAGATCTCTAGATCCAGTCGGAGTGGATATTGGTAGAGGCCAAGCACTTGCATGGTTAGATCCAGAATCTCAGGTATTAGCAGGATCATCAAAGGGTAATCAGATTATCCAACATCAAGGCACAAATTAAATTAGATTTAATTTATTTTTATTTTTATTTATTAGATCTATAAAATCAAATTTGAAACATCTTAGATCTGATTTAGATACATGAAAATTTTTTTTGAAATATCTCTCTTGATCCGATCAGATCTGAACGAACCTGATTCGAAAAATCAGGATTTTTCCTTCAACCTAGCCTAAGGTGCCACAGACACCTTTCATTGATACTATCCTTAGGTCATTTTGATCCTATGGCATTCGTATTTTGCTCGATATTATACACAAAAATATCTACATATAACTGATAGAGACTGTTAATTAAGAAACAACTTGCAATTTTATTTATTTCATGAAGAATAGTATAGTGGTTCGTAAAGAAGCTAATTACATAACTTTCTTGTGCTAAGCATGAAATAGAAATCAAATTCCTACTTGTAGCAGGCACAAAATAATAGTCTCCAAGAACTAAAACATATACAGATGGTAATTGAAGAGGGTATGATCCAATAGCCATAGCAGTAATTCTTGCTCCATGTTTGACATGTAGGATCATCTCGTCTTCCCTCAACCTCCTACTATCCTCAAGACTCTACATAGAAGTGCACAAATGAGCACTAGAACCAGAGTCAAGCATCCAACTAAATGCAGAAGAAACCATAAGGTTAGTCTTAATGATGAGCATACCTCCAAAAGGTCCTCCTTCCTTCTTGTTCTTTAGGCTGGCTAGGTATACAGGGCAGTTTTGCTTCCAATGACCATCAAAGTTGCAGTGAAAACACTTTCCCTTCTTGGTGGCCTTCTTCTTTGGCTCGTCATTCTTTTTCTTTCCCTACCCATCATGCATTTGCATCTTAAAAAATCTCGTTGAGACTTCATAACATGCTGTGCAACTCTGTTCGCCATACAATTCTTGTAGGTGAGCCAACATTTAGTGCATAGTCCTAATGTCATCATGTTGGCACTGCAACTCATCAGACATTGAGTCCAACACGTAGCACTTGACTTTGTTGTCATCATTCAACCACTTCTTATGAGATGCTCTCTAATCAGCGGTCGGATGGGCTAGAAGAGTGGAAAGTTCTTGGTCCAACATATTGGATAGCTTTTTGAAACTTAAAATAATTTTAAGATTTTTTAGCCAATCCTTGTAATTGGGTCCAGTCAGTTTGTGGTTATTTAGGATTCGAGCTAGAGGGTTTGATACAGACATTTTCCTTTAGAGAGTCAAAATTTCTAGTTAGACTTGTAATTTAAGTTGATCAATTTATTTAGAGATTTTATTTTTAAATAAATTTAAGCTTCTACTAATTTTTTGGATCCCTATACTTTCTTAGCAGAGATGCGAAGTCTCCATAATTAATGATTTTTAGTGGATGGTGAAGTCCCACTGACTGGCTCACCACCTTACCTAATAGTTATTGGTGATAGATCAATTGATGAGTGGATAACTCTTGTTCAATATTTCTCCAAATATGGTGCACCCAAACTCGATCTCTAATTCATGAAGCTCACCATGCCCAAAATATTTCTCTACTCCTTAGTTAAGTCAGATCCACCATTTGCATGAACTACATTAGTGATTGAGATCCTCACCATATCTGAAATATTGAGCCCAATCCATCCTCCAATCCATAGCATCCTATGCCTGATAGATGTGGTTGCATCTTTTCGACGCAACTAAACCACTTATCCAGTTGAGAACAATCAATCCCGGGAAGGGCCCGCACATCTACAACAGTGGAAGACCAAGAACTTAATATTTTCTTAGGAAGATTTCAATTTAGGTCTCTTAGACTTGACTAGTCATAACAATTATTACTAACCTAGTAGCATAAGTCAGCTCGAATCATTAGCCACCTCAAACCAGAACTAGATTGACCCAATCGGCCAAGTAAGTGAGATCGATGGGAGGGGTATGCCATTAACTCACTATGAACACATTCAGATTGAGTAGCTCTCAATTAAAGACTATCGATCGTATCTACCAAACTTACTTTAGACACTAACTTATCTGACTAGAATTGATCACGTTAGTCTATACTCCAGGTTCGAACCATGGAGCCAAATTAGATGTTAAAGTGGTTGACCATATGTGACCATAAGTAGATCTTGACCAAGACTTACATCTAATGGATTGATCAATTCTAAGGACTCTTGATCCCACCTAACCAACTCTTGATTCAATTTGATTAACCACTTGACCTAATTAAGCTATTCATACCCGAACCCATGTTTTATGAAGGTATCTTAGATCTGAAAATTTTTAATTTTTAGATTTAATTTGTTTCATAAATTTAATTCTTAATTAAATTCAAGGGTTCATAAAATAAAACATACATCAAAGATCCTAGGATTTTAGGATCTAGGGTTTTGCAGAAAAGTAAGTTTTGATTTTTGATTAAGGACAATGCACAGCATCCCAACATGCCATAAGAGCACCCCATCGAATGAGAATCAAGGGGGTTTAAACCATTCTTACTCTTATAACTGGATGACTAAGGAGAATGCCTTAATCAAAAATATAAACTACACTACAAAATAGTTTGATCTAACACATATATCTCATATACGATTAAAGATCTAATCTACACATGCCTTGTATGTATCACATATATCAATTTAAAATATTTAAATTTGTATTTCAAATCTAATTATATCTGATGTAACATCTAAAAATTAAAATTTAAATGATCATATCATAAAAATTTTAGATCTAGGCTAATCATGGCATAGAACTACAAAACTAGTCTAGACATGCATTGCATATATCATATATATGAAAATTTTAAATTCATCTACTAATTTTAGATTTGATTACATCTCATATAACATTTGAAATCTAAATAATTAGATTATAAAAAAAATTAGATCAAACCTAAAATAGATCTAGAACTGCAAATGTAGCTTTTATACCAGTTGAAGGAATCTCTATTCCTAGGTCGCAAGATTGATCTAATCGGATTAGATTTGAAGCAAAATTTTTTAAAAAAATTTTCTAATCATTTGATTAGATTTAAAAGCTCTTAAATCTAGTTAGATTAATTTAATAGCAAAAATAAAATTAAAATTAAATTAGTAACATCTCATGTTACCTGATTGAGTAAATGGTTTACCGGCAGTGATGATCTGATGAATCTTCGAGGTTCCAATGCTAGCCGAGCACGTGCCTGGCCTCTACTGAAGTTCATTCAGGTTAGATCTAGAGGTCTTCTTCTTCTAGATCTGATCTTAGAAAATTAGATCTTGAATCATCTGGTTTGCCTTTCAAGCAAATCTCCCACAACAGCACGTCCATCTCAAGAACTGGATCTGCTTCTCTTGATCTTTGTGCTAGCAGGACTACAAGCTTTCCTTACTATTTCACCCAACTCCTTGGTGTGGAGAAGAGGGAGGAGATCTGAAAGTGGAAGCATGGAGGTGGAAATAGGGGTAGCACCTAGGCGTGGTAGATTGGGATTAAGAAAAGCAAGGGCGTAGCACATCTATTTATAGACTTGGTGCAACCCTGGAGACCTAGGGCTTTAAGCAACCAATTTGCTTAAAGCAGAAGGACTCCCAAAGCCTCTCCATGCCAACACCTGATTTCTTCTAATTTTTGTCACACAATAACCTAGAAAAATTGCATCAACAATTTGGGATAAGAAGGCTTTGGCACATGAGGTTTATCTTCAAACATTTGAACTTTTCAAACCACTAAAAGATAATTCCCATCTCTATCCACTAAGGGTGCATGCCAAAGGAGGGTGTACACCCACTTATTCCAGGAACATCCATCTAGTGCACATGCCTCAAGAGAATTCACAGGGGGCATGCACCTCCTCCCTTAATTCTTGCAAAAATTGGGTCAAAAGACTCCTTGTCTTGGTGCCCCTTGCATGGATTTAAGACAAGCCCTAATCTCATCAGGACAAGCTCCAATTTGACCAGAATAAGCTTTAATCGGACTAGGACAAAATCATACAAGATTTCAGGATGAGCCAAATCTAATTTGACTAAGTCGAAATGAACCAAAAAAATGACAGAAGAAGAAAGTCAGGTCCAATCGTGTGCTAGCATAATTTTCTTGAATCTGATTGGATCTAATCCAATTCAATCGAACTAGGTTAGCCCAATTGATGACATCTAGATCTAAATCCTTGTTTGTGTAATCTATTTAAGTTTAGTTTTGTATGGTAATGGAACATATCATGATCTCCATCATCGATATCATCGAAACACCTTTCAACAGACCAGAACTCTTCTGATTCATCCAATTAGAATTATCGATTATCAAGACAATACTAACTAATTCCAAAATCTACCAGTGCACCTAGCAGTATGTGGTGGCAATCCATTAAAACCGAATATAAATCTCTTGTTGTAGTCGCTTGTGTGATTGGGTTCCTTTATCATGAGCCCTGATAAGATCTAGGTCAAGGTGAACTTGTCAGATCCTACACTTGTCACATGAATAAATTATTTGATTCGAATTCGATGTGAAATTCTAATTCAAACTCCTTTCTATTATTTTTCACACTGCCATGGCCATGGACTTATAGACTCAATTTCATGATCATCATAGGACTACTCCTCCTATACTGAGGTTGGTAGATCTCTTATTGGTGTGATCCAATTCCTACAATGAACATGCTATAGCCAATACATCAAGGTTTTGAATAGATAGGAGATCAAGTTATGGTGTAGTCAAACTATAACATGCTCAAGGTGAACTGCCGATGCACCTCAGGTCAAAGAATCAAACACACAATTGCAGCATCAAACAAGTTATTGATGAGAAGGTAGACTTTCTTATGACTGCTCGAGGTAGTCATGCTTAGTACCCTTATTCTCAATAAGTACCTATACTCTCACTCTGGTATCTTCATACTATAGACTTAAAATTCATCTATTCTAAGAAAGTGATTATACACTGATTTTTCAAATCGATCACCATCCTCGTGATGATCCTATGATCGAGAGTATTTTATGAGTTAATTATGATAACACGTCTTAAATTCTCAACTCTTGAGAATATGTGTTATCATGTCCATTAACTTAATGAATGTACCATAGATACTTTAAACACATAATGTGATAGAAAATAATTTTTTTATTAATTTTATGTAAACTTACAAAAATATTCCTAGAATGTATTTTACAAGTGTCGGCCAATCTGGCTTCTAGGGCACACATCTAACAAGATGCAGAGATAATGGAACACCGTCTGAGTGTGGACCATAAAAGTCGACCTATAAAGTAAAAGAAGTAAAGCTTTGTACCCGAGCGATAGAAGGTGATTGTAGATGAGATAGAGAAACTCCTCAAAGCTAAGTTCATCCGGAAGGTATCCTATCCAAATTGGATGGCCAATGTAGTTCTTATCAAGAAAGCAAATGACAAGTGGAGGATGTGCATAGATTTTACTAATTTGAATAAGACCTATCCAAAAGACAACTATCCTCTACCCAGAATTGACCAACTAGTTGATGTAACCTCAGGCCATGTGTAGGGTATGATGGAGATGGTAGAAGCAATGGATTTAAAATTTTTGATCTATCAAGCCCTAAACCCTAGGACCGACCTTGATGACTTTCAATCATATATGTATATTAGGTATAGATAAGGAAACATACTCTTATAAATTTGATTTGGAGAAGATATACTTCCATGAGGTGCCTACATGTTCGCCCTCCAACAGTAATCCACACAAAAGTTAATTTCAAGAATAATTCCTCCTGAAGCCTTGCTTGCTGAATTCTAAACTAGAATTCCTTGGCCTTCTTCTCCCTTCTTCCCTCTTGTTAATTCTTCCTTTTATTCACTCTTAGTCTTCTTAAATAATCTTCCTAACCCTTGTCTTAGAGAAGACTCCTTGTATTGGTTATGACCTTGTCTAGAGGAAGACTTCTTATCTTAACCAATACCTTGTTTAAAAGAAAGGGAGGAAGAATATTAAGACAAGCCTCTAAATTTGCAATGCCTGACACCTCTAATCTTAATCCTATTTATAGATTTAGATGAAGCACCAATCATATCCTTTCCCAAGCACTTATCAACCATCCAAAAGGGTTATCAAGGGGCCAAATAAGTCACTTAAAGTAGAAGGTTACTTGAAGGTGCCTAGAAATCATGTAAGAAGTAATTTCTACCTCTGGAACGTCGTATATATGGCATTCCATAATTTATTTCGAATTTCTTTTGAACTTTTTTCTGATATGTCATGGATAAGTGAGAGAATCTTACATAAGGTGCCAACTAAGAGTCCTTCAAGCAGAAGGACTCTAGGCACCAAATAATCTGAGACTATGTGACTCTTCACGTAGTTTTCCCGAGAGAAACCTTTCTTGCACCTACAACTTTGACTTGGTCAATAATTATAGGCACCACAAGCAAGAGAGTCCTGGGGGGGCATCTCACTGGTCAACGCCTCCATCCAAAAGGACTCTAGATCCTTCTTTGCACCAAGAATAATTCATGCACCACTTTAAGTGGTGCCAACTCAAGGAGGTGTTTGTGGCACCTTGGATTGTTCCATAATGAGTCCAAAAAATTACCAAGTGGCACCCATCTGATGGATAGCCCTTTTAGCCTAACCAAATTTTAAGTTTAAATAAAATTGGTCAGCCAAAAGTGCAAGGATTCGAACCAAAATTGATTTGGTTAGGAATTAGGTTAGCTAACATATGCTAGCATGATAATTAGCACCTAATCAGGATCTAGTGATCCTAAAATTAATTCTTAACCCATTTTTTTATTTGTATGACTCATTGGACTCGACATCTAGCCAGTAGTAGGCTCGGGTGCATCCTGATCTAATCTGATTGGACTCAATCTCAAGCCATTAGGGTTTATGCTGACCCAATTTCATCAATTAGAAAAACCATCGAATTGAGAATTGAATTAATTAGTTCAATCAAACCCACAAGTTAAGATTGACATCTAGCAATATATCATGACTATCCAAAAGATATGAAATTTGATGAAAATATCAAATATACCCTTTAGTGGCAAGTCCCATGCAATTCAATCATTCAATCATCCTACATCTCAAATATGTTTATGAGTATGGATAAATGTCAAACTCAAATACATATTCATATTGATTCTCCATCAATCAATGATAACTCTAGTGAATGATTAGAAACCATATCTAACCTACATCCTGCTTTGGCTAAAGTCTTGCTGAGTTATCTATAGATGATAATACATAAGATGTCATCTTCTCATATTAGGAGTGATCAATCCTTATTGACCTACTCACTACCTTTGTACACACTTGATCATGTCTAGAACATCCGATTCATGACCTAATATCATGATTGAGTATGAACCAAAAATATGGGCTTATGTGCATAAGGTATCATGGTGATCTTAAGTCTAATGATTACTTGCACAACTCTAACTTAGAGAACTATCTTTTGACATACAAGTAAGGTTCCATAAGATGTTCTCTTTAGCGAGTCAATTCAGTGAACTCATTTATTGATGAGCACCCATATTCTTGTATTAGTGTCTCCATATAAGTAGCTTGTGAGATCTACTATCCTCTTTATTGAGCATACATAGGATGTGCCAATCTATCCAGAACATTGATCCCTGACTCAATGTTCCTATGACTAAGAATTTTTAATATTAGGATTTTAAGATTTTAGGTCTCACAGGCATGACTCATTCATGTCCTCTATTGGTGCAAAATCTGGTTGCCATCGGAGAAGTGCTGGAGTTGGAGAAGATGAGGTTGCCATCGGTGACCTACAAAATAAGTCTCGTCCAGAGCCCAAGGTGGTGGCTCCGGTAAGACCCTCCAATGGTCAAGTTAGCTTTTTTGGCCAACAGAAATGGAGTGCTCAATCAAAAAAGTTGCAGAGTTTTTGGAAGAAAGAAGATAGCCTAGAGAAAATATATCTAGAGGGTCTCTTTTATAGATGGAGCCTGTAACAAACTGATAGTGACAACCATAACTATTAGATAGTAGGCCACTCAGGGCAACGTGAAGTTTGTTACGGAGGATAGTGTTTGTTGTTGTGAGGTGCCAGTCAGTTTGAAATTTGATAGTCAAAGTTAGAAGGGGTGGGCATCGGTTGGTGATGACCTTTGAGCTATATCAATTCTAAAGAAGTTCGAACTCCTCTAAGGTAGTTTGGGTGTGGATCGGTTCATGCAGTGTATGGGACCAGACTTGTGCAGAGACCTTCCTGGATGATTGCGGGGAGTTTGGCCGCTGGAGGGGTCCGAAAGGAGTTCGACTGCTGGAGGGGTCTAGAAGGAGTTTGGTTTCTGGAGAAGTTCGAAAGAAGTTTGGCTACTGAAGGAGTCCGAAAGGGGTTCGACTGCTGGAGAAGTCCGAAAGAAGTTTGGCTACTGGAGGGGTCCGAAAGGAGTTCGACCATTAGAGAAGTCCAAAAGAAGTTCGGCTGCTAGAGGAGTTCGAAATGGATTTGGCTGCTAGAAGAGTCTGAAAGGGGTTCGTCCGTTGAAGAAGTCTGAAAGAAGTTCGACTGCTGGAGGGATCCGGAAGGAGTTCGACTGTTGGAGAAGTCCCAAGAGAAAGAATTTTCGATCAAGACTCTTCTATGATTACTAGTTAAATTAGGCTAAGCATCAGACTGGACTTCGATGGGAGCAGGATTTATCCCCAACAATAGTCTCCCTACTCTCGAGTTCAAAATTTGAAGGGAGGGAGGAAAAAGACGACGACCAAAGTTCGGTCCCGGGTTTCTGTTCTTGTCAGTATAAGACATTTTGGTGTTTAGCATGCTGGCACCGAAACTTTCTAAGTCTGAAATGAGTTCGAAAAGATGGCCCTTCGAATCTTCCATCAAAACTCTGCCATAGGTATGGCACCATAAAGACTCCGTCCGTCGCCACTCCTCTATCATTATGAGTGGGACACACGGCACATGCTGACCGATCAAAGTTGATCCACAATCATAACTGCTTCGGATTACCTCTGGCTTTTTAAGGCCTTCTCCTATCCTTCAAAAGTCATTCCTGCCCGAGTCTTCTTCTTCCTTCGACCCTTGCTCGCCTTCTTCCCGAGGGTCCCATCCTTCTCTCACCTTTCGGAGCCCCGGACATCCTTTCAATTGATCCTCATCATGTCCATCATCCTTTCATCCTCTCTAGATAGTTTAGGTTAGTTTCCTAACCCTTCTCTTAGGTTATTCGTGCTTATCACTTCTGGCTCCTTGCTTTCCTAATTTTTTTTTTGGGGGGGGGTTTCTTGGGGTTCATCTCAATTTGAATGTCTTCTGAAACCTCTCACTCCATCGATTCATGGGGCTCGTCCGGACCAACCTTCTTTGATTGTACACCCCTGGCCATGGTAGAACCCAGGAACATGTCCCGCGCATCTTTTGCTTCATACACCATCCCGTCCGTCCTTACCCCGGACGATCTTTCTCTGATCCGAATCCAATGTGGAATCCCTTCAGAATATGACCATGAACTCCCTAGCTTCGATGACTAGGTCAGTTCTCCTCCGACCAGTCGATTTTGTTTGTACTTAGAAGCTTTGCGCACCGAGCTTAGACTCCCATTGCACCCATTCATAGTCATCCTCTTCCAATTTTTAAACATCCCCTTTGCATCTGTCGTACCAAACTCTTTTCGGTTTGTCATAGGTTTTCTCTTCCTCTATCGATTGATCGAAGTCTAGCCGACCATTTTGCATTTTAGGAATTTCTATACCTTCAAGCACCATCCTTTCATGAAGGATTGGTGGTACCTTTTTCCCTAGGTCGGTAAGAAGGGGTTATTGAAAGGTACCCATTCTTTCATTCACAACTGAAAGAAAAAGTTCTTTTTTGTATATTGCCCGACTTTGCCATTAGGTCTTCCTTCATGGGGTTATATTAGAGAGTCAGTTCGTCGAGCTCCTAGCTTAGACAGAGCTGACCTTGATTCCTTTGATAAACTCAAGGTGTACCGAGCTCCTCTTCTTTCCGACCTTTTAAAGGAACAGACCTTGTTCAACCTGGGTCTAAGTCCCCGCGATCCTGCTAGTACATCTTTTGATTTTCGAATCCACATAGTTTCACGTACGTGTATTGCCACTGACCGCTCTTCTTTTTTTGCTATAGAGATGGATGCACAAGCTGCCAAGATGCTTACCAAAGAGCTCTTCACCAGGAAGAGAAAAGGGAAGGCGCAAGATGATGGCTCAAAGAGGACGAAGGTCGGTGTTTTCAACTCTGGAGTCTCCACCTCCACTATTGCTGCATTCGAGGTCATCATCAACTTTGAGATTGCCCCAACTACTGAGGTTGACACCGCTAGCATGGGCCCGGTGCCTTCCATGCCCTCAGGTTGAAGGAAAAATCCTAATTTCTCGGGTTCAGATTCGTCCAGATCCGATTGGATCGAGAGGCATATTTCAAAAATTTTCTCTTAGATTCTAATCAGATCTAACATTTTTTAGATCTAATTTTATGATCTGATAAATAAAAAAATTAAATTAAATTAAATCTAAATTAGTTTTACCTTGATTCTGGGTAATCTGATTATCCATTGATGATTCTGTTGAAGCCCTGAGGTTCTGGATCTAGCCATGCAAGCATCTGGCCTCTACCAATATCCACTTAGGCTGGATCTAGAGATCTTCTCCTTCTTTATCTCAACTCCAAAAATTAGATCTGAATCTGATTTGGAGGATCTTCGTAACTCCTTTCGAAGATCAGTTGTCTCTGCAGCAATGCTGCCTTCTTCTTTTCTCGTCAGACTATTCTTACCTGAATCGCACTAATCTGAAGCCCAATTATCCTTGGGCATGGAGAGGAGAGAAATTGCTTGAAGGTGGCATGGAGAAGTGAGAGGGATAGCCTTAGGGTGTGGCTAGGAGAGAAGTCTCTAAAAAGTGGGCGCAGATAGGTCATTATATAGACCTTGCTGTGTCATGCAGTGCCACATCACCCTAGCCAATCACGTTGCTTCGTTTAATTAGATCTAAATCTGATTGGTGGGATGACATCTCCTGATCCAATCAGATGAGAGACCCACAGATTCATCCTAAGGTGGTGCCTAAGACTGGTCAAAGTCTATAGATGAGGGTCACCTAGTTTGAATCCAAGAAGCAACCTAGAGTCCCATCCGTATGGGACTCCAGGCGTCCCTATCCATGGGTGCACACCATCCTAGGCATGTGCCCCCTCCTTTCCAATTTCTAGGGAGGGGACAAGCTTCTATCTGCTCTCCAATAAGTGCATGACACATGGGCAGATTGTTAGATATATGTGCCCTAGAAGCCAGAATTGGCTGACACTTGTAATACACTTCTAGGGGCAAAATTGTAATTTTGATTATAATTAATGAAATGGGTTATTTTCTATCACACCTGTGTATTTAGTGTCTGTGATACATCCTTTGAGTTAATGGTAATGATAATTCATATTTTCAAGAGTTAAAAATTTAAGACATGAATAATCATTATTAACTCATAAACAGCTCCCGACCATAGGATCATCATAGGATGGTGATTGATCCGGAAGGCTATGGTGTACGATCGCTTCTCTTTAGTAGATGAGTCTTGATCTATGGTGTGGAGACACCGGAGCGAAAGTACAGGTACTCGTTAGAGAACGAGGGCACTGAGCGTTGACCACCCTCGAGTTAGTCATTAGGAAGTCTACCTTCTCGTCAATGACTAACTCGATGCTCGCAGTAAGTGTGTCTGGTTCTTTGACCTGAGATGCATCGGCAGTTCACCTTGAGGGGTTATAGTTTGACTACACCATTACTTGGTCTCCTAGCCCATATGGAACCTGAGGTGTATGTTGGCTATAGCATGTTCATTGTAGGAACTAGATTGCATTAAGATGGAATCTATCTACCTCGGTGGTAGAGGAGCAGCCCTATGATAATCATGAGAATTCAAGTCCTAAGCCCATTGGCCATGGCAAGTGAAATAAAGAAAGAGTTTCTGTTTAGATTTTCACATTGGACTCGAATCGAATGATTATATCATATGACAGAGACTAGGGTTTGACGAGTTTACCTTAACCTAATCTGATCGGGGCTCAAGATAGAAGAACTTAATCCACACAGATAGCTTGCACCAAGAGGTTTGGATTCAGCTCTGATGGGTTCCACCAATATACTGCTAGGTGTCCACTGGTGGATTTTGGAGCAATTAGAATGATTTATGATTGATCGATCATTCTAGCTGTTCGAATCAAGAAGAGTTCTGATCATCGAAAGGAGTTTCGATGATGTCTATGATAGAGATCATGACATATCCCATTACCATACAGAAACAACCTAACTAGGTCACACAACAAGGTTTGAATCTGGTGATCATCAATTGAACTGATCTAGTTCAATTGATTGATGAGATTCAATTAGGTGTTCAAGGAAATCGTGCTAGCACTCGATTGAACCTAACGTTCTTCTTTTACTATCATAAATAAGTTGTCCTGACTAAGCTAAAGGAGTTTATGCTCAATCAGAGGCCTTCATATGGTCTAATTGAGGTTGTCCAATGTAGAGAAGGTTGTCTCTATTTTATAAGACATTACCTACCATTTTTGGTCACCTGCCATTTCTTGTTTTCTTTGACTTTGGTCAAAAGTCTACCTTTAACTGGTCAACTGTTGACCATTGTATACTTTGACTTTTGACCACATGTCATGCAACCTATTGGAGAGCTGGTGGGGGCCTGTCCCCCTGCCAGAACCTGGCAGAAGAAGGCAACACGCCAAGGGTGGCGTGAGCCCAAGTAGGAGGCGCCTAGGAGTCCTGTTGGACAAGACTCCACCTCTCCTTTTGGATTCCAATCAAGAGTTCTACTAAGAATCCAGTTTGACTGGTCTTAGGCACCCTCTAAGGAGAATCCAGGGGTCCTCTATTCCAACCAATCATATTTAGATCTGATTTCACAAAGGGTTGTGATTGGTTGAGAGGAAGAGGTTGGATCACAAGAGGTCTATAAATAAGACCTGCGCCCAAACCCTATTGCTAATGCAATTCAATTAAGAGAACACCCATGGCCCCAAGGCTGCCTCTCCCCTCCTCCTCCATGCCATAGCTTCTTCTCCCTTGCTCTCCACGTCCAAAAGGTTTTTTGACTTTGGTTGGTGCGATTCAGATCAAGGAAAGGCGATCAAAAAAGCAAGAAGCTGCGCTGCTGCAAAAGGACGACTGCAGATGCTTCAAAAGAGTTTTGAAGATCCTCCAGATCAGATCCAGATCTGATTTTTGGAGGCGTGATAGATGAAGAAGAGGATCTCCAGATCCAACCCGAGTGGATATCGGTAGAGGCAGGTGCTTGCGTGGCTAGATCCAGAACCTTCCGCTGCAATCAGGATCATCTACAGGATAATAGGATTACCCAAATCAGGTAAATTAAATTTGATTTAATTTATCTTATTTTATTTTATTTATTAAATAAATAAGAATCAGATTGAAACATATCAAGATCTGATTAGGATCAAGAGAAAATTTTTGAAATATATCTCTTGATCTGATCAGATCTGGACGAACCTGGACCGAGAAATCAGGATTTCCCTTCAACTGGTATCAGAGCCATGGTTCTAAAATTGTTTAGATCTGATTTAATTTTATTTTAATTAGAAAATAAAGTGATTTCAGATGTCACATGAGATGTGATCAGATCTAAAATCAGAAAAATTAAAATTAAATGATTTGGATCTAAGAACATGAAGATATGCATGACTAGTTCTTACGAATAAGAATAGTTCTATAGAATAGTTTTGCATGTCTTGATTTAATCTGAATTATATATTTAGATCTTCTTATTTAATATTTTCTGATATTAATTAATTGTTATAATAACATCTGATAAATAGCAAATAAAATATTTTAATTTTAATATCATATGAGATATGTTGAATGCATGTCCTAGACGTAGTTGTCAGAATAGTTCTAATAATTGTCTAGATTAGATTTAGTTTGATTAGATCAATTTAAATCAATTTATTATTAGTATTGATTATGTGATAATTTAGATCTGAAAACATCCATTGATTAGATACATGAATGTTATGCAAAATATGCCTTGATTAGATCTAAAATTTGTATATGAGATATATGATACTAGATCTTAACTATTTTATAGATTTACATGTTCCTGATTAAGGTCGTTCTCTTGGGCCGTGTCCGGTCATAGAATGAAGAAGGTTTAAAGGCCCTCTCTCCCATTCGTATGGGGTGTTCTTATGACCTGTAGGGGTGCTGCATGTCGTCCTTAATCAAGAAATCTAATAACTTACTTTACTGCAAAACGCTAATCCGAAACCCAGGTCTTAGTGCAGATATTTGTTTATGAACCCAACTTAATTAAGAATTTAAGGTTTTAGGAATATTAATAGGTTCTAAAATTTGAGAATTTCAGGATCTAAAACATATTCATAATTACTGGGTTCGGGCTGGGTAGCTCAATTAGGTCTTAAGCGTTGATCAAAACCCGAATCCAAGAGTTGGTTAGATGGGATCAGACAATGCTAAATTGACCAACCTAATAGATTAAGTCATGGGTCAAGATCGAGGTCACGATCAAGCAAGACCTAATTAGGCTCAGAGTTAGAGTCTGGATTGTGAGGCTAACCCAATTGGTTCTGACTCAACAATTTGGTGCTAGGTAAGTTTGGCACAGACGACCGACTGGGTTTTAAGTTGGAGAAGCTAACTCGACCTGAATGCGTTCTTGTGTGAGTAACCGGCATATTCCTTCCACCGGTTCTACTTCACCTGGCCTATATCTGTTGAACACAGTTTTGAATCGTGAGGTG
>QRFJ01004871.1:0-49198 GCA_006176705.1 Cocos nucifera
TAAAAATTTGTCATATTTCCAAATCAATAAGTTAATATTATTGACTGACCTAAAATAATTCAGACCACCATACTTTCACTGTGTACTTTGATTTAAAACACTAAAGTTTGCAAAATTTACTAAATGACTTTCAATCGAAATACTATTCTATATCGTAAATTAAGAAGGTTAAAGAATTTCAAATTCTAGGAGGAGCTTTAGAGAAACTCTTAAGTCTTGTCCCCTAGTTTACCACGAGCACATCCAACTTGACTAACTGTTGAGCCAATTACCATATTCAAATTCATCATATGATCCACATACAAGTGTGAAACTCAAAGATTGCTCTAGTCAAATATCATAAAAATCTTTTCTAGCCCAAACTTTAAATAACTTCTTATGAATGAATCCTAAATTGCCACCAAAATAATTAACTTCAAGCTAGCAGTAATGTCATAGTATGACCTCATATCATATTGAGCTCCCAAATTTTCTTAAATAATGAATAAACAAATAAGCACAATGCATAATAGTATTCAATGATAAATCCTCTTACACTTAATTTGAAACAAAATTTAACAAATCAGAATCTTAAACTCAAATTACCATACCCTGAGAAATCTTGACCAGCTCATTTCACTTTGGCTATGGGCATAATAGATAAAATTTTAAGTTTATCAAAATAGCAAGCATCATAAATAATATTCAGACAAAATAATACAAAGTTATCAACAAGAAAAATAAATAGAGATATCTCATTATCTAATTCTATTCAACTCTCAACCTTTCTAGTAAGTCTTCAGAGTTTTAAAATATATCACTATTTCTATTGTGATCTTATCGCAATCCCTAATGATCTTAAACCTAGGCTTTGATAACTCTTAATCTATCATGCCTCGAACCGAGCATATGATAGATGCCGCATACTTGCAGGATGAACACTACAAGTATGCAAGGCTATAGATCAAATCATAAAAAATTTTAAATAATAATAATAATAACTCTTTAATCCTTAAAAATTAATTTAATAAAAATTTAATTAATCATTTTTGATAGCCATTATCTTTATGTAATATAAGTTAATTTTTTAGCTAAATAAAATATCCAAACTAATCAAGCTAAGCTAGAAATTTAGAAAACTTAAATATCTCAAAAATTCAATTGTTGAGTTGATTATCATATTCAAATTCATCATATGATCCACATACAAGTGTGAAACTCAAAGATTGCTCTAGTCAAATATCATAAAAATCTATTCTAGCCCAAATTTTAAATAACTTCTTATGAATGAATCCTAAATTGTCACCAAAATAATTAACATCAAGCTAGTAGTAATGTCATAGTATAACCTCAAATCAGATTGAGCTCCCAAATTTTCTTAAATAATGAATAAACAAATAATCAAAATGCACTATAGTATTCAATGACAAATCCTCTTACACTTAATTTGAATCAAAATTTAATAAATCAAAATCTTAAACTCAAATTGCCATACCCTGAGAAATCTCCACCAACTCATTTCACTTTGGCTATGGGCATAATAGATGAAATTTTAAGTTTATCAAAATAGCAAGCATCATAAATAATATTCAAGACAAAATAATACAAAGTTATCAACAAGAAAAATAAATAAAGATATCTCATTGCCTAATTCTATCCAACTCTCAACCTTTCTGGTAAGTCTTCAGAGTTTTAAAATATATCACTATTTCTATCATGATCTTATCACAATCCCTAATGATCTTAAACCTAGGCTTTGATAACTCTTAATCTATCATGCCTCGAACCGAGCATATGATAGATGCCGCATACCTACAGGATGAACACTACAAGTATGCAAGGCTACAGATCAAATCATAAAAATTTTTAAATAATAATAATAATAATAACTCTTTTATCCTTGAAAATTAATTTAATAAAAATTTAATTAATCATTTTTTTCATAGCAATTATCTTTATGTAATATAAGTCATAATTTTTCATCCAAATAAAATATCCAAATTAATCAAGCTAAGCTAGAAATTTAGAAAACTCAAATATCTCCAAATGATCTAGCGCACTCTCCCACATCCTGAGTATAATCATGATTCATGATCTAAAAAATAAAAAAAAAAATTATAAGCTACACTAGCCCAGTTAGCAACACAACATATCAAAGTGGGGTTTTAAGCATGCTAAGCAAGTAATACCACATAATATTGATTGGGAGGAATAAATCTCAAAAACATATTTTTTTAAAAAATAATTATTTTTTTAGATACTAATACTGAACTCAACATCAAGCTATGGTGATGTAACCTAGTGGCATGGGTCTGATAATTGAAACATGTTGCACAAAATGCCAGATAACATATACCACTATTCTAATCATCGGTGACTCAGTATCGAAACTAATTTCTTGGATTACAAGTCGACAAGTCCAACGTATAATCTCCATTGGTGGGGCCATGTCATAGCCATGTTGAAAATATATATAAAAATAATTTCATAAGTTCCTCGATCAAGTTAATTTATTTCTCAAAGCAAAATAAATTTTTGAATAATAAAAGCAATACATGCTTGACCTATTTATTAAATTGAAAATAGAGAGCATAAGTCAAATTAAAATAACTAAGTATAATTTTTCAAAGATTATTTGAAAGCACACTTGAAGCATTAGGCTACTTACCTCATTATGCTTCAAAATCTAACTTCAATCAAGTAGATTGATGCACCTATTCAAAGTCATTGAAATTCAATTAATTAGTTAATTTCTTAGAAGCTCATGAATAAGAAATTCTAAAGAACCAAAATGGATCAAGGGAGCAAAATAACCCAACTAAAGGTATGACTAGGATGGTTTTATCTAATCAAGATCACTTGAAATATAATTATTTAATAAAGATCAATAAAGATCAGATCTTGTGATAAAGACTCGAATGGTGTGGCCATATTGTTCGACCAATAGATCGATTCAAAAATCCTCTATTGTAATTAACTCAGATTCAAAACAACAGATCAAGTTCACTGGATTCATAAATCAGATAGAGAGATAATATTAGAGGAGAGAGAATTGATAAGATGGAACATGGTTGGTCAGACAATACTACCCGACATCCCGATCGATCTAATCAAAGTAATTTAATCAAATCAATATTGAGTTAGTGTATAGATAATTCAAAATAAAAATCATAGAAAATCAAATCTAATGGTATACACGAATATGGTTAAAGTGGGTGCAAGCACACTATTTGGCAACCATGGATCAAAACTTCCTTTTTCTAGGATCAGACTAGAATCATTGAAAAATAGCCCTTTACTTAGTCAATTTCAAAGAGATAATTTCATAGAGAGAAATAATTTTAGAAAGAGAAAATTTTAGAAAAAATATTATAGAGAAAGAAATTAGAAAGTAGGTAGTGAGAGGATTAATTCTAGAGAGATAAAGATCAAACAAAATAAGAGAGATAAAAATCCTTTCTTTCTTTCTTTCTTTCTTTTTTTCTTTCTTCTTCACCCTCTTCTTTTTTTCTTCTTCTTCTTCTTTCTTCTTCTTCATGGAAATAGGGGAGGGAAAACAACATAGGGGCGGCCACACCAATTACGGCAACTATGACCAGTGGCAAAAGCAGCTCTAGCCCGTAGCAGTCTCCGAGCATGGCCACATCTAGCGATGACAGCCAGCTCAATGAAGGAAAGAAAATTAGAAGAAAAATAGGGAAAGGTTTAGTCCCCTAACAAATCTGGCAATGATCCATGCTAATCCCACTAGAAATCAAGCCTTAGAATTAGAGAATCTAGGAGAAGAAGGGTTGGAGATTATTACCTTGACTCCGGTGAGGTCTAGCAACCAAATACGGTAGGAATACTCCAAGCAATTCCTCACAAAAAGGCTTCAAATTCACTCTCTATTTGAGGGATTTCTAAGGCATATACCAAAGTAGTGGGAAGAAGTCTTTTTACATACAGATTGGAGATCCATGGAGGAAAATTGGAGGTCATCAAGAGCCCTCTACCTGACGGACTTGGAGAAGGGAGGAGACTCTAGTTTGGAATCTTTTTTTTCTAACTCACGTGGGATGCATGAGTCTTTTTTTTTTTAAGGGTGGGGGGCGTGGGATAGCTAGGTGGTCCAATTAGTGGGCTGGGTCTAACAAGTTCCATCAAACCTTCCATCATCTTCATGGGTCTGAGTGTGATAGAATGATGGTCATCAAAGAGCTATTTGCAATGAAGAGATCCTTGGAGGAAGCAAAAATCCAAGCCCAGTTGGCTAAGGCTGAGGTGGAGGTTGCGAGTTGAGGCATATGGAAGCCAAGGAATCCCTTAAGTCATGGGTTTCCTTGGCTTGAAAAGTGGGCAAGTTGGAGATCACTCCCCTTCAAATTCAACTAGATGAGGCCATGATCTAGTGTTCCAAGGCTGAGTATGGATGCTGCCAAGCTGAGAGTCAAGCAACCCAATTCAAGGAACATGCTACCTTATTGAAGGAGCAAGTGGCCCATGCCAAGGAGAAGGCTACCGCCATGGTGGCGGAAGGTGTTGCTCAGATTGAACAATGTGTGGCCCAAGCAAAGAAGAAGGCATCTCGAGCTGAAGAGAGGGCGGTCCAAGTGGAATAAATTGGTCCAAGTGGAAAAAGCTGCTCACCAAGCCATTGACAGCTTTAAAGAGTCTAGCACCTTCCGTAGAGAGACACTAGAGACTGGTTGGGATGTCTATTAGTAAGGCTTCAAATTGTTGCAAGGCGGAGCTAGTCAAGCACTTTCCAAATGGTGTTATGAAATGACCAATTTGCTAATGGCGACTTAGGGAGTGAGGACAGGACTTAGAATGGAGACAAAGGAGAGGAAGGACGGGGGAGGCCATTAGCTCTTTCTTTTTGTAATCCTGCCTTAGGTAGCTTGGAAGAGTGCTTGTACCTCCTTGTTAAGAAATGAAATCCTTTACTTCCTCCTGCGTCTGTGCTTTGCATATCTACCTTATTTTTGAATGCCTTTGACTCCAAGGGTACTGCTCAGAATGAATAGACTTGTATAGTAGTTAGAATGCCTGATGAGCCTTTAGACTGGTGATACCTAGGCTAAAGCTTCAGGTCAACTATCATCCTTACTCAGGTTGGTGTTGGACCTTACATTGCACTGAGTTATGCTCGCTGGCAACTTGCCTCCCAACCATAGTAGATGGAACGTCAAGCATTCTGACCTACTCCTCAGTCACCATATAGCCTTGAGAATATGTAGATTATATTATTCTTATTCAGCTAAAGATCCTGATGGAGAATTTTTGGATTTGTCACCTAGTGTGGACTTCTATGCTGATGTTCATGTCGCTATTAATGGGAATGGACTATCAAAGCACCGACCCCTCGAAGTGAAGCCCACAAAGAATATCTTCTGATTGGAATGAGCACCATCCAAGGCAATGATAGGTTGACACATGGTAAGAGATCAAAATGGAGACATTGGATCTTAACCATTTGTGTGTGTTATCAATAGAGGAAGAAGCAACCTGCTAGATGACAAAGTGAATTCCATCTTCCTGGGTGCTCCCCTACCATGAATACTTCCCTGCTTGATTGGATTTAGGAGAAGCTAAGAGGTGTTGCAAACCTCTATCAGGGATGCCCTCGAAAAGATGGAGGAGGTTGATGAAGAACTTGCATTTCTTCGAGACCAGCTGGTGATGGAGAAGGCTGCCATTGCCCATCATTAGAGGGTAGAGGAGATGGAGGCCGAAGTTCGAGCAGCTAAATTCCACTCAAGCGAGGTGGGCCAAAGCGTGTCCACCCTGCAATGTGAGCTGGATATGGCTCACCATCGAAGTTGAAGAACTTTAGAGGCAGATAGCATGTGCGATCGATGAAAAGTGCTTCTTAGCTGGGATGGAGAGGGAGGTGATTGAGCTTTCTGATGCCTGATGGAGATATTTCTTGTATGTGTCTCGAAGCTTCCAAGGGGAAAGCACAAGGTGGAGAGTGAATTTATTCTAGACATTATAGTTGGTGAGGGTTCGACCATCCTCGAGCTACTTATCGTCTTGGGGGTAAATCGAGGTGCAACATGGTCAAGTTGCTCTAGCAAATCTCCTCTACATTAGTTTTTTTTACTTTTCTTGTATGTAATGAAGCTCGAATTTTCAGCTAACACATTGTAATTAGAATTGTTAATATAAAGTACACCTTCTTTAAGCTCCAATGGGTGGTGTGTTAATGTCACTGACATTGGATGGTTTGGCTTTGTCTGCCATTGAGGTAGTCTCTGGGCATCCACCTCCTAGTCTCGATCTCGATGATTAGTTGCACAAAGGTCGTCCAGGGCCTTGCCCATCCCTCGTATGCTGGTGGAAACATTCCAAGGCATTGCCTTGGTGTATGTTAGCCTAGGATGTTCAACCTTCAGGCTTTGAGAATTGAGTTATCCCCCATCCTACAGGTGCTTCAATTGGATGGGTCTCTAGTTTCCTCAGTACAGTGGCCAGGCTATGCTTGGGCTGAACTATCGGTGTTGCCAGTGTGTTGACTAGGCTTCTGGGCATGGTAGCTTAAAGTGCTTGGGTTGTCTAGCTTGTGTAAGTCAGCATCTGTCAAGGCTTGGACTCGATGGCTGGAAGATAGTTGCATCATCCTGCTTGTGTAAGGTAGGAGATGAGGCTTCAAGGCATGGTAGCCTATAATGCTTAGGTTGTATTGATGGGTGTAGAGATATAATTGCTCAGATCAATGCTCTCGTACACTTAAATCACTAAGGCTTTTCCAAGTGTAGTGGCTTATGTTCAGGCTATTCAGTCGCCAAGGCCTACTATCGCATTGAGGCTTAGAGGCAAGTATGGTGGCCTAGGCTTGGGCCATTCAGCCAACTAGGGCCTACTAGTGCACCGAGGCATAGAGACAGGGATGGTGGCCTAGGCTTAGGCCATTGGGCCAGCTAGGGCCTACTAGCATGTCAAGGCTTAGAGAAAAGCATGGTACCCTAGGCTTGGGCTATTCGGCCAGCTAGGGCCTACTAGCATGTCGAGGCTTAGAAACAAGCATGGTAGCCTAGGCTTGAGCTATTTAGCTATTTACAGCCTACTAGGATTGAGGCTTACTTGTTGGTAAGGGGGTGTAGCCTAATATTGGTCTGCAGTTTAAAAGAACTATATGAAACTTAAGAGAGAAAGTGAGAAGGATAGTCTAGAGAAAGTGGAAAAGATCTAGAGAGAAACTCTCTTTACTTCTTTTTTTTTCCATTTCTATGTTTTCTCTTTCTTTCTTTCTCTCTTTCTTTTCTTCTTTTTTTTCTTACCCTAGTTTCTTGGCGAAATAGGGGACTCAAGCTCTTCTAATTTTTTCCTAGAACAAAGAAGCCTTCTCACCGGCAACGACTATGGCTAGCAAGATGGGCCATGGCGGAATAGTTGGAGGCTTCCTAACTGGCAGCTGGTGATGACAACTGTTGCCAAAAAAAATCAAAGAAAAAAAATTGAATAACAGAAAAAAATTAGAGCCTCGATTTTCAAAGAAAATTTAGTGATAGCAAGCCAAAAACCATGGTTTAAAGGTTAAGGTAGAGTTTGGAGGAGCATAATCAAAGGATTTAGGTATCATTACCTTGTTTTGGGTGGTGCTTATGCTGCAATCGGACAGGCATGCTGATGGGCTTTCAAGAAGAAGAAGAGATAGAGAAGAAAACTCTAGCGAGCTCAGCATCCAAGCTCCTATCTTTGGTGTGGGATCGAAGTAAATGGTGGAAGGGCTCTAAATATAGTTGGAAGGGAGCTAGAATTTGCCTCAATGTCGCATTTCATCTGACAATCTTGGGGAGAAGAAGACACCTTCCTTCCTTTTCTTTTTGTTCAAGCTGGTTTCTAATATTTAGGCCGATCAAATGGACAAGGCCCAGCTTCCTATTAGCCCAATCGGGCTGGGTTATCACAATTTCAATCATGTAGGCACTGAGGATCATGTTAGATATCTCATTAGCCTCATCCTCATTAGCTAGTGAGATGTGAAAGGTATTACTTACACCCCATTTTAACAATCTTGGTGGTAGTTATGAGCAAGCATCATGTGGAACTTGTTTGATGGTGTCAAAATAGATGAAAGTTACATAACACTTGCTTGACTATATAGTGCTCGGCTATGAATCATGCTAGGTGTGGAAGCACAGGATGAAGAGATAGAATTCATGGTCACACTACACATGGAATCATAGAAGCAAACTTCCAACATGACTTAGAATAGTGGTGACACAAGTAGTTAAAAGAATCAACTATCATATTATAAGTTATTTTGTTTCTTAACGTAAATAAGTGTAATCATAGTCTAGAAGAGGATCTTTCAACATCTAACTTATCAATGCATACTAATTTATTTCAGCTTACTTGTATCATTAGTTTATTGTTGAAGAGTAGGGTTAACTTAGATTTTTACTCTCATAGTCTAGACTACACCCTATCCCTATCCAAATTCATCATCTTCAAATAATGTTGCCAAGATAGTTATGAAAGTCCTTGAAGTCAAGGGCACCCAGACTTACATTGCTCTCATATCTTCCCTTCGATCATCCTCTTTCTAGTTGATTTAATGCCGATGGCATGCCCGTGCATCGATCTACCCATTACTAATTGACTTGTCACTTTTTCTATCAACTAACAAGTTTCTAGGCACTCTCGGATTGGGTCAATAAGGGCAAACAAGTATCATATACTAATGATTTTAGTTTGCATGGAATTTGATAATCATGCATCATATATGCATCATGTACTATTGATTCAGCTAAGAAATCTCTAATTCCATGTTAGGTTGATTTGCTTTCCCCACCATCTCCCCTATGACACTTGGGATACATCTTAGTCAATGATCTAATTACATAATAAATTTAAAGAAATCTAATTAATTTTTTTAAATAAAAATAAACTAAATGAAACTTAGCAAACCTATGGGGTCAATAGGTTATTTTTTTCTTATCAAATTAGAAGCATGTGAACTGCTTGAGAAAAAATTATCACATCCCACCTCACTAGCACCCTCGTTGCTTTCATCCCTGAATCTTGTAGCCATTGTCAATTGGGTTGTGGCCTTAAATCCCTAGGATTCAACCAGATTCATGTCTTTCCCCATTTCTTTCTTCTATTCTTTTATACCAAGCCGGCCACCATCATAGCTATGCTCAGGTTGTTAAGGGTCAGAGATGTTGCTGCTGCTACCACCATGGGTCACTTTTGTAGGTATGGCTAGCCATTGAGCCCCTTCTTTCCCTATTTTCTATGAAAAAGAAGAACAAAATGAGAAATAGAGAGAGGAGAAGAAAAAAAAACTTTTTCTCTTATTGTTTCTCTCTTGATCTTCACTCTTTCTCTTTTGACATGTTTAGTGGACCATGGTCCAAAGGTGTTTTGTGGTTTTGAGTAGGAGTGGTCCTAAACTGAAGTTGTATGAGGGGTCAAGTTTCGGGCTCTATCCCAAACTTTTATAATTTTTTACCAAATATCCTAGATGTTTATAATAGATTGGATGGTGATGATTGTCTCTATAGGTGAGCAATTGCTTGGGCAAGATAGTATTAAGTTGAACTCTTTGCCCTCAAATTCATAGACCGAGGAACGTGACATTGTTTGTTATACTTGAGCCAATCATCGGTAGAGATAAGGATTTTTCAACATAATCATCTACATGATTATGAAAGTTTATATATAATGATTCTTCGATACGATTGATGTATATTTTTAATAGATATTGATATGTGTATTATGCATTATTAAATTGATATTGCATGGATTATGATTAAATGATGCTTAATTATAGATATCATATTGAGTAAGAAAAAATATGACTTAACATAATTGATGGGGCATGGGCGGCATGTTGACTAATCAGTTATGCAAGAAATGTGGTGTATGTATGTGTTGGATCAGTCTTAGGCCGGGGTGCAGTATTATGTTTGGCCTATAATGAGCTAGAGCATGATTATGATTAGTCTAATACCAGAAAGATAATTTCAAGGTATTAACTATACTTAATCATAGTTTTGATATGATTTTTCATAATTATAAGAGTAAAAAAAAGAAGAGTATATGAACTAGTCAGCCATGTATGAAATGTAGCATAGCAACCACGGGATGAGATATGATTTATGGTTTTTAGCCATGGGCAAAAGCATGGCATGTATTTGTCTTTGCCTCGAACTAAAGTATAGTTGTGACTAGTACAATGCTAAAATCAAATCAAGATAATGAAATATGTTTGATTGACGGACATCTAGACTAACCGGTATATGTAAAATGTGGCATATATGATCTTAGTTGTGGGTTAAGATGTAGTTGGCAACCATAGGCGAAAATATGGTATGTGTTTGGCCTACCATGAGCTAAAGAGTAGGTGAGACTAATCTAGTGCTGGTGTGATGATGTTGTCAGGATCTAACTTTGTTAACCAAATAATAAAAATTAATCTCACTAAATTACTGTTGAATAGAATTGTTGATTGGTGATATGTAACATGTTTAACAGAACTATTATGATATTATTCAATATCAAATTATAGATGTATGAATCTTACTACATTTCTATTAGCTATATATATTTGCTAAAAGATATTTTCTTATTCATGCTGGTGTGAGTATGGAGAATTCTTACTGGGCTATAAAGCTTATATCATCTCTTTCTTTTCCTTTTAGAGTTGCAAGGCACATAGTTTCGGATGGATTTGACCATGAAGTTAGAGCATAGATTTAGGCTCTTGTGGAATGAGATCCTCTCTAAGAGTTCAAGCATCAAATAAAGGATCTTCTCTTAATCTCTAGATGTCTCTCATGATCCTTATTGTATACAACTATTACACAATCATGGTAGGAAACCATATAAATGATCTAGGAGAGAAAGCAAGATTTCATAAATTGAAAGACAAGGCCATAACCCATTTAATGTAGAAAATCCTTTAATGTGTGAGTAGTATGCATAAACATTCAACAAAGGAAGATGTGTGGCATGTGCACAAGGCTTGGAAACATCATAAAATGCAAGTTATTAAGGTTGATCATGAAGGTTTGATATTACATTATTGGAATCGAGGATGATTCATCATTGATCAATGTGATCCAAGTTAGATCTCTCAATTGAGCTCAACTAGTAGTCAATGGCATAGGTCATTTAGGGTTACACAACACTAGGAGCATCAAATAAAGGATCTTCGGTTGCATTATAGTTATTTATTTCTTTCATAAAAATAGCATATTATTTTAGTCATTTTTCTAGCTGAAGAGTAATGTTAACTTAGATTTTTGATCTCATAGCCCATGCTGCACCCTTATTCCTATCCCAATTTCTCTTCTTCTATGGGATAATGGATAACAAGTTGTTGAAGTCAAGACATCCAAAATGCACTACTCTTGTATTCTCTTTTTGATCATCCACTTTCTAGCAGATCTAATACCGATGGCATGTCCCTGCATCAATCTGCCCTTTGCCATTTGACTTGCATCCTTTCCATTAGCCCACAAGTTTCTAAGCTATGTCAGATGGGACAATAAGGGCAAACACTATCATATACTAATGATTTTGGTTTGCATGAAATTTGATACTCATGTATCATATATGCATCATATATCATTGATTGAGCTAAGAAATCCCTAATTTCATCTCAAGTTGAATTGCTTCCCCCACCATCTCCCTTCTTGACACTTGGGATACTTCTTAGTCAATGATCTAATTACATAATAAATTTAGGAGATCTAATTAAATTTTTTTAAATTAAAAGAAAGTAAATGAAACTCAGGAAACCTATGGAGTCAAAAGTAATTTATCCTTAAAAAAAATTAGAACCATATGGAACAACTTGAGAAAAAATGATAATAGAGAGTTAAAAACCTAAGAAAACTTACCTGCATCATTGAAGCCCCATGATAAAACCATTGCATCATAATACGATGAAACCATTGCATCATAATTCTACATATCAAATGGATATAGCACTTAAGGAGACAACATGAAATATTTAGGAGAATTCCAATAAATTTACTCTTGGCTTGTCATGGACAAGAATTAATTAAACACAAAGAGACCAAAAGATGGTATTGGCATCTTCAATCCTATGTATCAGCTTGGTGGGAAAAAGCAAAAAATGCTTCACTTAATTTGGGGATACATTAGAGTTCACCTTAGATGGTTCACTAGTGAGCTCGATTAATTTATGTGACTTGGAGCACTATCATTAGAGTAGTCTATAGATCAAAGAATAAAGGAGCCACAAGGATACACATGAAGGATTAAGAGTAAATAAAATAGAATTCAACTGTCGGATTAACTTAAAATGCAAATTTTCTTATGAGATGGTTGTGTACATGACAGATTAAAATATGAGATTCTTTGTGCAAAATCGACATGGGATATGTGTTCAGTTTTAAATCCACACGAGATTTGCAAGTGAGGCCTAAACCTTACATAAAAGAATTTTTTTAAAAAAGTTGCAAATATATAGAAAGCTCTTTACTCTTTGGAAAACCATCACAATTTTTTTAAAAAAGTTGCAAATTCTCTCTTGACACATAATAGAAAGCTATCACAAATGCTGCTAAAAGTGCTATTGAACAGTGTTTCATGGGTTTGTTATGTAGATGGACTAGTGAGCAAAAAAAGGTACACATGCATGCACAAACACATATATGTATGTATGTATGTACGTATGCGTGTAGATGAAGTATACATACATACATATAGGTAATACCCAGCCTAAAACCTTACCAGACCAAACTTATGAAAAAAATAAATAAAGCATTAAAATTTAAGCTAGCACATGCTCTGCACATGCTGAATTGTGGGCTGAGGAAGTTGGGCATGGACAGAACTCCCAAAGGAGTTCTTTTCCAATCGAAAGTCCTAAAATCATCCGAAAATCCAATCGAAGTCAATCTCCAATTCTTCCATAGAGGTCTATATAAAGGCCTCAACCTCGCCAGAGATTGGTCACCATTTGTCATCCATTTTCTTTGTTTACTTCTTGATATACTAGCCGTTAATCTTGGTTTGACTGCCAAAAGTAAGATAAGTACTCATCAAAGACCAGGTAAATCCTTTCAATCACCTTCCCCTCAATCTTTTTTAGGTTTTAAGCTTGAATCTTTGCCAAATTTTTAGCTAAAAATTTCTTAAAATCTCAATTTTCAATTTTCTCCTATTTTTGCATGGCTTTTACTTGATCTTCCAATGTCGTTTGGCCACCGCTAGTCACTGGACCTCGATCGTGGTCATCGCCAGGGCCTACTCGTCCATCTATAGGTGTTGTCAGCTAGGGGAAGAAGCTTCCTTGGCATCAGGAATAAGGAGATTAGAGGATCCCCTATTCTGTTAAAGAAGAAGAAGAAGATGAAAAGGTAGAAGTGACCCCTGTTTCACCATGGAAGGGAGAAAAAAAAAGAAGAAAAAAAGAAGAAAAAAAAAAGAGAGAGAGAGAGTTTCTCTCTCTTCCCTCTCTCTCAACTCTGAGTTTGATTCCCACCTTTCTCTCTTTAGAAAGTTTACCTTCTCTCTCTAGTTTTTGTCTCTACTTTCTCTCTCTATAGATTTTCTCTCTCTAAAATTTTTTTTCTCTCTAGATCTTTTTTTATTTATGGATTCCTCTCTCTACAATTACATAATCTAGTAAAAGATTTCTTTCAATGATTCAGATCTTATCCAAATCATGACTTGGATCGAGATTTTCTTTCTTTGCCCTAATTCTCTATTGAGGCTAAGAATATATATTTTTTAAATTATATAATCAGAGCTTTCAATGCCATCCAAACATCAGATCTAGAGATTGAGCCATGAGTCGAAAGTTGTAATGTTTGGATCAAATTGATTTAAGGGTATAAGTTTTCTTTTATCTTTGGATTTATTTTTGTACATATTCATATGCTTAAAAATTAGATTTTATACCAAAAAAATATTTAAAAAATTATTAAAACTTCATAGTACATATCTATGCATAAAAAGTAATTTAAAATATTGAATTAAGCATGGTGTCACCTCTGCATGATTACAAAATTTGAAAAGAGATGATTTTTTTATTTTAATATTACATGATTTTTGAAAAAAAAATTATATATGTTTACCTTTGCATGAATTTTTGAATAAAAATTATTTTATTGCTCTTTTGGAGAATGTGAAAATTTGAGGTGATACTATTATAAAATTAAGAATGATTATTTATGAGAATTTGGTTATGGTGAAATTATGAAAAAAAACTCTCTATTAGACTATGATCTAGATCTTGCCAATAGGACTGATCATTGGCCACACGTCAGAAACTAGTTTCTTCTGCACCTAGCCAGTCAGAGTTGATCGCTGGCGCACGCTAATGTTATCGTGTATTTATTTTCAATACTAATCTCTTTGTCTTATCATGGGGCTAATCATAGCCGTGTGAATCAAAGATAGTTTTCTTCTGGACCTAACCAGTGGGACCGATCACTGGTATATGCTAATAGATTGAATGTTTTATATTTAGAGCCTAGTCTTTTCTAGACCTTGTCATGGGGCTCATCAGGGCCGTAGTCATCGAAGGTTAAGAGATAATTTTTAAATCTTAGTGTTATGCATGGCATGTCATAAAAATTAAAATTATATTAGTCCATGCATCTATTAATACAATATTTAGAAAATAATTTTTATTTTTGCTTGATCCCTCAAAAATATTAGTAATTTACTGAGCCCATAAAGCTCACCCTCTTTTTTTCTATTTTTTTCATATTCAAAAAATTCTATGGGCTTGGGTCCTAGCAGTGAGGAGCATAGAATCTTAGAAAATATTTACTAGGTTATTTTTGAATAAATATTGATCTTGATTATAATGAAACTTTGGTGAGCTATATTTGAATCAATAAAATTAGAGGTTCAGGTTTACTACGACCACTTAAGTTGGATTTGATATGTTTGTATATTGATTAAAAGGCAGTGCTTGCATATTCTTTAGGATATTGCCTTAAGGAGTGTGCAGCCATCACATTCTTGATCAAAGTGCTGAATTCGGAGCATGACAATACATACATACATAAACACATACATACATACCTACATACATGTATATATAAGAGATTATTTATGTTTTTGAGGTATGCAAAATAATAATGTATATAACTTTAGATTCTTTAACCTTGTTAACTTTTCCAATATCAAAATTTTGGCAAAATCTTTGGTTCTCAGTTTTTTTAATTTTTGGATGTTGTTTTTAATGGAGATATTCCACAACTCCAAACTTCTAGCCTTGGTGTTTGAAATAAGAAATAAATCATGAAGTATATGTGGAGCCACATGGACCCAACGTGGCTCCACATTGAGTGAAGTGTTTGTGGTTTTGGGTTTTGCTAAGGTGATTATACATTTATATATATTATTAAGCAAGCAATGTTGATCTTTTATTTTTTGACCATGTGCTCTAACACCAAGACTCTATCAAACTTTTTAATATGTATGTCTGGGTATGCACAATAGACAGTGTCTATCGTGGGCAAGCTGAGTAATTAATTTGCATGAAAACTTCGTGCCTAATCCCATATACTCTTCTATTATGATATTAAAGCATGACTCTTCTATATATAGACCTTGGTTGTTTGGATTAATTTAAAAATTAGATTTTCTTCTAAGATAGTGGTGCATATCACAAAGATTAAAATATGTGACTCTTTGTGCAAAACTAGGATGTGCAAGTGTTCCTTTCTATGTATATTTAGTACATCGATCTAGTCTAGCATATGAGGAAGATAAATCGGAATTAGATCAAATAGTTAGAAGGAAATGGTAGAATGAGAAGAGTAGGTACTCCATGCAAGATACTCTTGGACTGAGCCGATGGCTTTTTTCCTTATTTAGATGAAGAATCCTTAAGCTGAAAAGTGAAAATGAAGTATAAAGCCCTTTGACTACTAATTCTAAGCTATGGAAAGCAGCAAGAACAGTGAACCTTATCCTTTTTAAATGATTTGCCATTACCAATCTTGCTTGCTTCTATGGTAATGGCTTTTTCTAAGTAGATCATGCATTCTGATGTGAACCGTATCTATGCTCTCGAAGTGGTAACTGATAAATAAAATTTCTTTTTAAGCCTAACGAGTAGCTTGCATAAAGTAAGAATAAATAGTAAAATTTTATAAGAATTCTTTATAGTTAATAACGTAGATTTGCAATAATTTCTCTAGTAAGGACTGAACTTTAGATCAAAGAAATTCTTTTAAAAAGTTGCTAAGATATAGTAAACTCCTTACTCTTTGGATTCAACAGAGGTCCAATGTATAAAATTCCTTGATGATTCTTAGTAGAAAGCTATCACAAATTCCATTAAAGGTGCAACTGAATGGTATATCATGGGTTTGATACATAGGCAGACTGGGCAGCATAGAAAGGTATGCATTGAGATTGATGTTTATGTGCAAAATGTCATGGTTTCAGAGAGATTATGAAAATCAAACACTTCAAAATCTATTTTGAAAGGGATTATTTATGCTTTTATAGTATGTAAAATAATATAAATATATGTATGTTGTTAGGGGCAAACCCTCGCCTGCCGAAGTCTGATAGGATGCCAAGTCTTGGGGTGACCTTGTCCGGCGGCGATAACCATGGCTAACTTCGGCCAGTAAGAAATTCCTGCTTAGCGCCAAGATCGCAGATCTCCGACTTGGACTTGTTGGCTGACCTTCCGTGTTTCGATGGTCAACATTCTCAGACAACTTCCGGAATCTACAAGATCTTATAGATTTCATCTGGATGATAGCTTGTGGTGATGGCAGTCTTTTAAGCAATCAAGTGTTCGAACCCGACATAACCTGGCTTGACGATAGAGCCTCTCCCTGGACGAACTTCGGCAACCTATGAAGAGTAAAGAATCTCTAAATTCTTGTATCGAGAATTTTGAATATGCAGGCAAAAGGGATCCTATCCCCCTTATTAGCCCTTCACACGACCCCGAGAACGGCTGAGCTTCAAAGAAATGGATGAGTTGTAAGAGCATCCTAATTATCCACCCCTTGCGACCATCGATTCGAGTTCTCTCATCAGCCGAACTCCTCTCAATTACCAGAGAGCCAACCTAGAAGTCGAATTTCCTTCGGCCTTCAGTCTACCGGACTCTTCCAGCATACACCTACTAGACTTCTCCATTCTCCATTCTCCAGTCTCCTTTCAGATGATCTCCTCCAGTCGCACCCCTTTCGAACGATCTCCCTCAGTCGCATCCCTTCTGGACGATCTTTTTCAGTTGCACCTATTCTAGATGATCTCCTCCTAGTCGCATTTCCATCAGATGATTTTCTCTAGCTAAACTCATTATAAACGAATTTTTTTCTGATCAATAGACGAACTCCTTCCAGTCATTCAAGTAAAAGCTCCTTCCAGTCGTCCAAGCAGGCTCCTTACAGTCGAACTTCTTTTTCAGTTCGCCCAATCATCCAAGCAGGCTCCCTCCAGATGAATTTCTTACTATCATCCAGAAGGACCTCATCCTCTATGCGAGATTCAGCTCCTAGCTCAAGGCAAACTGATCATTATGTGGATAACCTCGAAGAAGTCTAAACTTCTTCAAAACTATTATGGTATGAATCTCTTCATTGCCGATAGGTGCTCCAGTCGAGCTCCAAGCATTGCTCTTCAACAGGCTGGCACGTCGCATCAACGGACACTATCCTCCATAACAAACTCCATATGATCCCGAATGGCCCACTACCAGGTAGCTACGGCTAGTCACCATCAGTTTGTTACAAGCTCCATCTATAAAAAAAATCCTTTAGATATATTTTCTCTAAGCTCTCATTCTCCTTCTCATTACTCTGCTCCTCAATTTTTTGAGCACTCTCTATTTCTATTGGCTAGAAGAGCTGACTTGATCGTCGGAGGATCCTACCGGAGCCACCACCCCTGACTCCAAGATGAAACTTTATTTTGTAGGTCACCGATGGCGACCTCTTCTTTTCCAACTCCAGTCCGATCCAGCATCAATTAGATTCTGCACCAACAGGATTGGCGCTAGAGGAAAGGGCACACGAGCCCTTATTCTAAAAGAAGTGCTCAGTCAAATTTGTCTGCTCTTTTCTTTTAATCTCTCAAGATCCATCTCCGTTTGATCTTTTTCAATCTCAAGAATGCCTCCAAAGAAGATGACCACTTGGAGATCCACCATCTCTACCATCAGATCTGAGCCAAATCTACCTGCTTCAACACCATCACCGGCACTGCAACCTCCTCCACCGATGATAATGGTGGATCTAGAGCAGTTCAACCTACTGGTGCAGTAGGTTCGGAGCCTCACCGAAATGGTGCAGACCATGCAGCAACCTTCAGTGGCAGTTCGATCGAAAAAAACCCTCCATCGGGAAATGTCAAGGAGCCAGTCCCAAGGAGGCATACTTAGGTCAGAAGATCCATCGCCTCCGAAAAGAAAAAGCAGAGAGCAAGAGAGCCCTTATTCCGATCATGATTCTTCTCCAGAGGAAAACCTTCTCCATCTATAGCCAAAAATCCTCCAAGATCCACGATCGAGATCAGGCCCTCGATCGAAAACTTCAAGAAATGGATCGATGGATTGAGGAGCTCCGCCATGCTGCCCTAGCTAACCACAACAACATCTACACTGATCCTCCTTTTTCCTAGAGAATCATGCAGGAGTCGATCCCTACCGAACTTCAAGCTCCCTCAACTCGAGAGCTACGATGGGACCACTGATCCGATCGACTATCTGAAGGCCTTTCAGATCATGATGCTGCTCCATGATGTGCCTAGATGCCATTTTATACCGAGCTTTTCCATCCACTCTAAAGGAAGCAGTGAGAAATTGGTACTCGATGCTGAAGCTGGGTATGATCTTTTTCTTCGACTAAATGAGCTACTAGTTTGTGGCATATTTTGTCAATAGCCGACGTCCAAGGTGAGGCTCCGAACTTCCTCATTAACATTCAAGCAGCAAGAAGGAGAGTCCATCCGAGCTTATGTTAACCACTTCAATGCCGCTGCACTGAAGGTCCTAAAATTTGGATCAATCCATTACCATGGCCATCTAAAGGACGATCCTTCAGAAGAATGATTAATTATTCTTCTTAAAAAAAAGTATCCTAAAAATTTTACTGATCTACTAGCTCGGGCTAAAGGCTATGCCCGAGCTGAAGAAGCCTTCAAACTAAAGGACGAGAAAGCCATAAGGGATTAGCAGAGGCGGGTGAGTCTAGTAAGCCCATGATTGAAGAGAAGTCGAATGAAGTTCGACCGTACTCTCGACTCCTCCTAAGTGCAAGCAAGCCCGAACTCCTTCTCGAGCTCACCGTCAAAGATAGTCCTTGACAGAAGGGCACGAAGGAGCTCTCCTCCCAGAAGGTTCTACAACTATGCTCTCCTCAATGCTCCAAAAACTCAAGTACTAATAGAGATCAAAGACCAGCTGCCAAGACTAGAGAGGATGCACACTCATCCTGGATAAGCATAATCCAAATAAGTACTGCCTCTATCATCATGACCATAATGGTCACGATATAGAAGAATGCATCCAGCTCCAAGATGAGATCGAGGAGCTCATTAGACGAGGTCGGCTTGGCCGATTCCTGCAACATCGGCTTGTGACAAGAGAAGATCGATCGAGGCACTACCACAACTAGAACCACCAAGGAGGAAGGAGCAGCAAGAAGATCGACTACCTCTCAGCATCATCAATACCATCTTTGAGGGGCTTTGGATAGGACGAAGCCAGTGGATCTGAGGGGTCGGCTAAAAGGATGGAGGACTCAGGAATCCATCTACTTTCACTGAAGAAGATGCTCAAGAGGATTTAATTTTCATATAACAATGATATGGTTGTAGTTTCTTTAAACATTACAGACTATGATGTATGCCATATTCTTATTGATAATAGAAAGCTCTACTGATGTCTTATTTTATGATACTTTCTCTAAAATGTCTATACCTAATAACCGACTCGGACCAATGAATTCTCCATTGGTCGGCTTCATTGGTGATGCGGTGCCAATTGAAGGTGTGATAACTTTAATTATGGCTACAGGATGATATCCGAGATAGTCCAGGGTGCAAGTAGATTTTTTGATAGTAAGAGCTCCATCTGCTTATAATGCAATTCTTGGCCGATCTGGCCTAAATACGCTTCAGGCAGTAGTGTCAACCTACTATTTAAAGATGAAAGTTTTCCAATAAATTATGGGATCGAAGAAGTTAGGGGAGACCAAGCTTTGGCGAGACATTGCTACTCAATTGCCTTGCAAAGAGATGAGCAGTCTGACCCTTGCCCAGTTGATGGGTTGGATGTCCGGGAATGATCTTATAGAAGAACGGAGAGAACCCATGGAAGATCTTGTCTCCATCCCTTTGGATGATGGAAACAAAGACCATACTATACAGATTGGCTCTAATCTGAAAGAGGAGATACGAGAATAGCTCATCAAGTTCCTATGGAGAAATATGGATGTTTTTGCTTGGATCCCTGCAGACATGCTAGGAATTAATGCCAAAGTCATGGAACACCGTCTGACTGTTGATCCCAAATATTGGCCAGTGAAAGAAAAGGTGCACAGCCATGCCCTAGAGAGACTAAAGGCAATTGCAGAAGAAGTCGACAAGCTCCTCAAGATTGGATTCATCCGAGAAGTCTCCTATCTGAACTGGATCTCTAATATGGTCCTTGTCAAGAAGGTGAATGGCAAGTGGAGGATGTGCATAGACTTCAAGAAGTTGAACAAGACCTATCCGAAAGATAGTTATCCCTTATCCAGAATTGATCAACTGGTGGATGCGACCTCGGGCATGAGCTCCTCACCTTCATGGATGCCTTCTTCGGCTACAACCAAATTCGGATGGCACCAGAGGATGAGGAGAAAATCACTTTTATTACTGACCGTGGTCTTTATTGTTATAAGATTATGCCCTTTGGGCTCAAAGATGCAGGAGCAATATATCAGTGCCTCATGAATAAGATCTTCAAGGAGCAGATCGACTGCAACATGAAGATTTATGTAGATGACATGCTTGTCAAGAGCAAAACTTTGATAAATCATATAACTAATCTCGAGGAGACCTTCGACATCCTCTAGAAGTATAAGATGAAGCTGAATCTAACCAAGTTTGCTTTCGGTGTGACCTCAGGAAAGTTCTTGGGGTTTATGGTGTCAAGATGTGGGATTGAGGCTAATCCAAAGAAAATTCAGGCTATCCAAGAGATGACTGTTCCAAAGTCAATAAAAAAAGTTCAGTGCTTAACGAGGAAAGGTAGCAGCTTCTGAATCGCTTTATCTCGAAGTCGGTCGAATGGTTGTATGTCCTTCTTTCGAAGTTTCTCAAGCAACCAAAGAACCAGCTATCTACATCCTAGACCGCTAGAGTGTCAGCAAGTCTCTACATTCGAAAGAAACTAGGTACACACTAACTTAGCTACCTCGGCTCACCTCTCAATCTATTGTTTTCAGCCTCGATCATAAATTAAAGCAAATACCTTATGGAACTATCTAGGGAGTGAGAACTATTTCTATCAACCTCCCTGGCCCTCGTGGATGGCTCTCCCATCCTAGATGCGAGCGATCCTATACCTATCTGATAGCAAGATTCTAGCAAGTCCAAAGATAGACAAGTTAGACAGTTAAAGTCGAGAGAAAATATGATAAAGTATCTCGAGAAAGTGAAGAATTTGACTCTGATCTTCAAAAATTTCTAGCATTCGATAGATTTTCAAGAGTAGAAAATATCAGAGCCAAACTTCTCTCTAAATTGGCCACACTGGCTCCTAGTCGAACTACCTAAGAAAGTCTTCTTCGAAGTCCTAAAATGTTCGAGTTTGGAAGAACCACAGTCTATGATGTAGGTTGAGCATGAGCCGAGCTGGATTGATCCACTGGTCACTTACCTCAAAGATGGAGTCCTACCTCATGATCCAAAAGAAGCTCAAAAATTAAGAAATCAGACCTTCCGGTATGTTCTCTATGAAGGCAAATTATACAAAAGGTCGTATTCACTACTACTCTTAAAATATCTCCGACCTTTCGAAGCCGACTTTGCATTATGAAAAGTACATGAAGAAATCTACGGAGAGTCATTTAGGAGCTTGATCTTTATCTCACTTAAGCTGCTTCGGACAAGGTTATTACTGGTCGACCTTATATCGGGATTCTCTAGACTAAGTTAGAAAGTGTGACCATTGTTCAGAGAAATGCTAGTATTCAAAGACAGCCAGCCTCCGAGCTTACCCCCTTGAGTGCCCCTTGGCCATTTGCACAATGGGGATGGATATACTCGACCCTTCCTAATGGCATTCGAACAACGAAAGTTTCTTTTGGTTACAATTGACTACTTTACCAAATAAATCAAGGCTGAACCCCTGGCTAAAATTACTGAAGCCAAAGTATAGGACTTCATCTGGAAGTCTATTATTTATATATTTGGCTTACCTCGGACCCTCATAATAGATAATGGATGGTAGTTCACTGGAGCAAAATTTATCAAGTTCTATGAAGATCTGAACATATCTCATAATTTTACATTCAGTAGCTCATCCACAGGCAAACGGACGAGGTCGAGGTAACCAACAGAATTCCTGCTGTATGGAAATCAAAGCAAGACTTGAGAAGGCTAAAGAGACTTGGATAGATGAACTCTATCATGTACTCTGGGCATACCGAACTATCCAAAGATTGCCAACTAGGGAGACTCCATTCATCTTGGCCTTCGGGATGATGGAAGTTGTCATCCCAATAGAGCTTAAACTTTCCGTCAATCAGCATGAGTTGTGGCATTTAATGAGTAGCAGAACTCACAAGATCTTAGGACTAACCTTGACTTGTTGGAAGAAAAAAGGAAAGAAGCTCGAGTTCGGATGGTGGCTTACAAGTAGAAAGTAGCTCGCTACTACAACTCAAGGGTCAGAGGCAAAGTATTCAAAGTGGGAGACCTGGTACTTCGATGAGTGCTATTTCTCGCAATCTCAGAACCAAGAAAAGCTCGCTCCTAAATTGGGAAGGCCCGTATGAAGTCAAGGAGGTTCGTTTCCGATCTAGAACTTATTACTTGAAGGAGCTCGGAGGAACAACACTCCCGCGACCCTAAAATTTAGAGAATTTATGGATGTATTATCAGTAATTTTACTTTAATAAAATTTCTCTTTTTTCAATGTCTCTATCTTTTGGTATGCAAAATTATATAATGACAGGAAACAACTCAACTGAACTTCGTTCTTAAATGAAGATGAAGACCCCATTATCTAAGATGGGATGAGTGGAGAGGTCCTTCCGATCCAACGGTCCTTCTATGCCTCTATTGTCCTATTAGGAAATAGGAGGAGAACCTTCATCCTAACTTGAGCAAGACGAAGACCCATTGTCTAAGATGGAAAGAGAGAAGAGGCCCTTCCAATGGTTCTTCTGTGCCCCTACTATCCTGTTCGTCCTTCTATGCTCCTACTATCCTATTAGGAATAGGAGGAGAACCTTATCCTAACTTGAGCAAGATGAAGATTCCCTATTGCCTAAGATGGGATGAGGAGAGAGGCCCTACCAATGGCTCCTTCTATGCTCCTACCGTCCTGTTAGGAATAGGAGGAAGAACCTTCATCCTAACTTGAGCAAGATGAAGATCTCATTGTCTAAGATGGGATGAGGAGAGAGGCCCTTCCAATGATCCTTCTATACCCCTACTGTCCTATTAGGAATAGGAGGAGAATCTCATCCTAACTTGAGCAAGATGAAGACCCCATTGTCTAAGATGAGATGAGGAAAGAGGCCCTTCCAACGGCCCTTCTGTGCCCCTACTGTCCTTGTTAGGAATAGGAAGAAAAATCTCATCCTAACTTGAGCAAGACGAAGACCCCAATGTCTAAGATGGGATGAGGGGAGAGGTCCTACCAATGATCCTTCTATGCCCCTACCATCCTGTTTGGAATAGGAGGAGAACCTCATCCTAACTTGAGTAAGACGAAGATCCCATTGTCTAAGATGGGATGAGGAGAAAGGCCCTTCCTAATGGCTCTTTTGTGCCCTCTACCATCCTATTAGGAACAGGAGGAGAATCCCGTTCTAACTTGAGCAAGGCGAAGACCCCATTGTCTAAGATGGGATGAGGGAAAGAGGCCCTTTTAGCAGTCCTTTCTGTGCCCCTACCATCCTGTTAGAAATAGGAGGAGAACCCCATCCTAACATAAGCGGAATACTAACCATATCAAGAAATAAGAGAAGAACCTCATCCTGACACTGAAGATGGGAGAAAGACCTCATCCTGACATGAATAAGGACCTTCCGATTGCCTAAGATAGGAGAAAGATCTCATCCTGAGGGGGGAACAGAGTAAAGACCGACCCCGTCAAAAAAAAAAATAGAGCTATCAATAGATATTCGATTCACATAGGATGAAAATGAGGAAAGATATTATTTTGTTAAAGTCAAAGTCAAGTACAAAATAAAAGGCCTGTAAGATCAGTTATAAAAGAAAGAAAGAAAAAAGTCGAAGATCTAAGAGGGATCTGATTCCTCAGACTTTGGACTGCTGGGCCATCACCAAGGATTCTTTTAGGCTAACGATCTCTTCCTCGAGCTCCTTTCTTCTTATCAAGTTATCATGGAATATCCTGTCAGTCCTTTGGTAGTTCTCTTCTGACGCCCACAGTCTTTTCCTCAAAACCTCAGATTCAGCCTCGACATCTTTGATGGCTTGTTGTTCGCAAATCAATTGAAGCTTCAATCACTGAACTTTAGACTTTCTCAATCCTAATTGATTCTGAAAGTTTGCCCGCGATCCTCTTAAAGGAGGCAATCTCTTTCGACTTTCTACTTATGTCAGATCGATAACTATTCGGCAAGCTGCTATTGAAGCCAAGCCACCTCACTATTAGCAGCCCTGGAGCTGCTGCTCAAGCTTAGATATTCTCCTACACCAGCCCAACCGATAGGTCTCATAGGCAGACTTCAGCATCAAACAGCTACTTCTGGAGTGCAGAGAATCTTTGAGACCAATCCCATTCATACCGGGCTTTGTCGGAAGACCATGGCGAACTCTCCTCCAATAGTTGAATCTTCTCTTTCACCCTCTTGAGCTCAACTTCGAGGAAGCTGATCTTCGCAGTCAATGCCCAGGACTTATCACTAGCATTTTTTCTAAGCTCGGCCAGCTCTTTCTCAAAATTATCTTTCTTAATGTTGAAGCTTCATGGAATCTTTTATGTGTAGCTTGTGGAGGATGAGTGACCTCAATTCGTCGCCTCTGAAGCATTCTTCTTGGATCTCTGAAGTTCATTTTCCATCTTCTTCAACTTTTTCTTCTGGTGATGAATCTCTCTCTTTAAACTTTTGATTATGAATTTCAGAGGGATGCCTTGAGGTAGTGGCTCGATGTTATTTGGAGATGACTGGCCTTGACTACGATCACTGAAAGGATTCTGAACAACATCCACCATGACACAAGTGTAAAGAAAAGGAAGTTCGATTTTATTTCTCAAAATATTTAGCATACATCAAAAAAAAGAAAGAAAAAGTACAAGTTAACAAAAAGTTTTAAACCTTAGCTCGGTGTAGAAGTGAGCGAGGTCGGTACATTGTTGGCAACCTCGGGCTTGAAAATGGACTCAGGAGCTTCAGCAGCAGGTTCAGGAGCACCCAGGGTAGATTTGATGATGGGAGAAGCGACACCAGCATTGGAGGGACTGGCTTCCTCGCTGGGTTCATCTATCAGAAGGTCGAAGGTCCACCTTGGAGAAGTTTTTTGCAACCCTCCTCATGCAGATCTCGAACCCCTCTAAGAAAGCTTTCTGGGCAAAAGCAATCTTAATGTCCTCCATTGCTTTAGAGGACTTGAAGACCTCGATAGCCTGCTCCCTCTCGGCACCGACCTCCTCTTCGGCCCTCCTCCTCTTATCCTTAGAAAGGGTCAAGGCTGCCCTCAAGCCCACAGAAGCTTCCTCTTCTTTCTGCAGCACCTCTCGAAGGTGCTCGACTTCTGCAGTCTATATCTCCGAGGCCACCTTCAAATGGATCAACCTCGGCCCTAACCCTTTCATTCTCCGCCTGAGCCTCCTAAAAGGGCTTTGGAAGCCTCGACTTGGTGGAGATTCGGCTACCTTCGAATGGGCAAACAAGTAATGTCCCAGCTGTGGGATAGAAAAAAAATTTGAGTCAGAACTCCTGGAAGTGCACCCCGCATTTGATCAAGTTTGAAAAAAGTTGGTTACCTCAAAGAAGGTACAGTGAAAGACTCATCAAACCTCTCCGCATCCTCCATCCGAACCATCTTATCGATGATGTGTTGGAGGATGCTGCCCCTCATTCAGAGATTGAATGACCTTCCTAGTCATCCAAAAAAGCTTGCTCCTAGCCGGAGCCTTCACCACCTGAGTTTTCCCGATCATCCTCCTTGTCTTCTTTCTGACAACCTTCTTCTTTCCCTTCTTCTTCTCGATGACCTCACCTTGATCAAGAGGTGCAGGGATGGCATCCTCATTGGGCAAGGTCGGGCTTCGGTACTACCACGATAGTTTCGAGGGTGGGCGCGGCCTGGATCGGCATGATCAGGATTGGCTCTTTCGGCATGAGCCTTCTTCGATGGCTCTCCGGTGGTGCTGTCCTTTCTCTTCAAGGATGTGATCCCCTTCGACAGGCGGTTTCGCTCTTCAGGAGTCATCGCTGTGGTAAAAAAAAAGTTAAAGTCATGAAAAAAGAAAGAAGGCCATGTACAATTGGCAGGTCATAGAGGACTACCTGTCGGATTAAGAGGACTGAGATCGAAGTTGAATAAGGTCTGATCATCTAGCAGCCTGAAAATCGAGGGGAGCTTGGTAATTCTTTAGTTTATCAGTTCGAGTCTTCGATCCTCTTTCTCAAGTCTGGAGAGTTCAGTGGATTGAATCCCTTATGTCTTTCCTAGAAAGAAAGTCCTAGCTCTAAAGAAAGAACACGAGATGAAGAAGAACTTCTTCCTTTCAGTTATGAATGGAAAGAGGGAGCACCCTTGAGTAACCCCTTCTTGCCAAACTAGGGAGCGATGTACCATCAATTTTTGGAGGTTCGGATGGTGTTTGAAGGTGAAAAAGTTGCGGAATAAGGAGATGGAAGGTCGGACGTCGACCATAACACACAAAGAGAGAAATCCTATGATGAACCTAAATGAATTCGATTTCATAGCGGATAAAGAAAATATTTAAGAACTTAAACAGATGTGCTACAAAAGAAGGTATTGGCAGTCAAAGTCCTACACGAAGGATTTCAATATACAAACAAGTCCAACCAGGAGGAGAGGAACAGGCTCGATTGCTAGGTCTGGGTAGTTCAAGCTCGTACTCAAAAAAAATTCCGAACTGGATCCTAATCAACGAAAGATCTTCAGGCCGAAGTTTACAAAGGATGGTATCAGGGATGAAGGGTGGCCGAGATACTTCTATGGGTTCGAAGATTCTTATGGGGAAGATCCATCAATGCCAAGTGAGCCGAGCTTCCCAGAACAAGTCGACCAGGATCCTTCAGAGGACATGTGGATCAAACTAAAGTGGAGAAATTTTTTTGAAAAATCAAAAAAAATAAGATTTGAGACTCTCGCGAAGAAACCAGATGGACAAAGATGCTAAAAAATAGGAATAATCAAAAAGAAGAGTTTAGAAACTGACCTAAGTCAATGGGGGAGAATGGAGAGATAGTGAGCCAGATAAAAATCGAACAAGGAGACCCCTGAGAATCGAAGGAGATGGTGGAAGGCATTGGTACTCTGGAGCAGGAAGGAGATGAAGATCGAAGGAAAAAGAGAAGAAACTAGGGCGAACTGAAATCCAAGAGAGAAAAGATGAGCTTAAATAACCGCAAGAGTTCGAGGCGGTCTCGATTGCTGGTCTTCACGAACCAACCTCAGGTTGACACGTATCTTGCCCATTGTGGTAGAGAAGTGGCAACGGATGGAACTTTTATTGCACCATACCCCGGGCAGTGTTCCGATGGGGGTTTCAAAATTTATCTTTTTGGGTCACCTCGTATTTAAGAAGTTTCGGCGCCAGCATGCGGTAAATGCCAAAACCTCCTTTTCGATGGATGCGCAAAAAGAGGAAAAGGACTTTGGCATTCCGGCATTCATGTTTCTTTACTTCCTTCCTTCGAATTTCAAACTCGGAAGAGTAGGAGGACCTGTGTTAGGGGCAAACCCTCGCCTGCCGAAGTCCGATAGGATGCCAAGTCTTGGGGTGACCTTGCCCGACGGCGATAACCATGGCTAACTTCGGCCAGTGAGGAATTCCTGCTTAGCACCAAGATCGTAGACCTCCGACTTGGACTTGTTGGCCAACCTTCCATGTTTCGATCGCCAACTTTCTTAGATAACTTCCAAAATCTACAAGATCTTATGGATTTCATCTGGACGAGCTCGAACGGTGATGGCAGTCTTCTAAGCAATCAAGTATTTGAATCCAACACAATCTGGACTTGACGATAGAGCCTCTTCCTAGACGAACTTTGGCAACCTATGAAGAGTAGAGGATACCTCTAAATTCTCGTATCAAGAATTTTGAATATGCAGGCAAAAGGGCCCTATCCCCCTTATTAGCCCTCAAACGACCCCGAGAACAGCTGAGCTTCAAAGGAATGGATGAGTTGCAAGAGCATCCTAATTGTCCACCCCCTACGACCGCCGACTCGAGTTCTCTCATCAGCCAAACTCCTCTCAATTGCTAGAGAGCCACCTAGAGGCCGAATTTCCTCTGACCTCTAGTCTACCAGACTCCTCCAGCGTACACCTATTGGACTTCTCCACCAGTCCCCTTCCAGACGATCTCCCCCAGTCGCACCTCTTTCGAACGATCTCCTTCAAGTCGCATTCCCATCGGAATGATTTCCTTCAGCTAAACTCATTATAAACGAATTCCTTCTGATCAATAGACGAACTCCTTCTAGTCGCCCAAGTAAGCTCCTTCCAATCGCCCAAGCAGGCTCCTTACAGTAGAACTCCTTCCAGTCGCCCAATCATCCAAGCAGGCTTCCTCCAGTCGAATTTCTTACTATCGCCCAGAAGGACCTCATCCTCTACATGGATTCAGCTCCTAGCTCAAGGCAAACTGATCATTGTGTGGATAATCTTCGAAGAAGTCCGAACTTCTTCAGAACTATTGTGGTATGAAGCTCTTCATCGCCGATAGGTGCTCCAGTCGAGCTTCAGGCATTGCTCTCCAACAGGCTGGCACGTCGCGACAATGGATACTACCCTCCTGTAACAAACTCCACGTAGCTTCCGAACAGCCCACTACCAGGTAGCTACGGACTGTCACCATCAGTTTGTTACAAGCTTCCGTCTATAAAAGAGATCCTCCAGATATGTTTTCTCTAAGCTCTCATTCTTCTTCTCGTTACTCTGCTCCTCAATTTTCTGAGCACTCCATTTCTGTTGGCCAAGAAGAGCTGACTTGATCATTCGGAGGGTCCTACCGGAGCCACCACCCTCAACTTCGGATGGGACTTTATTTTGCAGGTCATCGACGGTGACCTCTTCTTTTCCAACTCCAAGCCCAATCCGACGTCAATCAGATTCTACACCAACATATGTGTATCTGTTTATGAATGTCTATATATAAATGAATACATGTATGTATGTATGTATGTATGTATGTATATATATATATATATATATATATATATATATATATATATATATATATATATATATATATATATATATATATATGTATGTACACATATATAATTTTCTATTCTTTATTCTTCTTAACTTTTTCATCAGAATTTTGGTGAAATATTCAGTTCTTTTCTAATTGTTGGATCTTTGTTCCTAATGGCAATATTTGAGAACTCCAATTTTTTTATCTTTATCTCACAACGGAAAAGAATCGTTAAAATATTCTGAATTCTGCCAAGAAGACTACACATTTATGTTATTTAGTAAACAGTATTGTTCTTTTGTTTTTGTTTTTTTTGCGCCACGTGCTCTAACCCCAAGACTGTATCAACTATCAAAATTTTTTAATATGCATGACTGGATACACACAATATATAGACTGCGTCTATGGCTTGCAGGCAAGCAGTCTGTGTGAAAACTTCAAGCCTGACCACATAGACTAGTCTTACAGTGTTATTAAAGCATGACAAGTTCCATCACCCAATCTATATATACCGATCCGCTCCAGGCCTTCTCATCCCACCAAATAACATCATTTCCTCTAGCGATTTAATTTCCACACTCACAGAGGAAAGAAATGGCTTGTCGTATCCTCCTCTTTGCTTTCCTTGCCCTGGCTTTCTCTCATGTGATGGCCTCCGATCCTAGCCAACTTCAAGACTTCTGCGTTGCCGACCTCAAGTCACCTAGTAATTACTACATCCTGCACTATTATCTTTTACTGGTTTCACCATACTGGTTTGCAAGTTACTCTTTGTTAATTACTTAGCTTCTTCCTTTGGTTGCAGTCCTTGTTAATGGTTTTGTGTGCAAGCCACCAACGCACGTGACAGCGAACGACTTCTTCTTCTCCGGCCTCGATATGCCTGGCAATACGTCAAACCAGCTTGGGTCTAAGGTGACACAGGTGAATGTGAACCAAATTGCAGGGCTCAACACCCTCGGCATCTCCTTGGCGCGAATAGATTATGCACCTTATGGTCTCAACCCACCACACACGCACCCACGGGCCACCGAGATCCTGACAGTGTTAGAAGGCACCCTATATGTCGGCTTTGTCACATCCAACACCAACAACGGCAACCTTCTCTTCACTAAGATGCTCAAGAAGGGCGATGTCTTTGTGTTTCCTGAAGGTTTAATCCATTTCCAATTCAACTACGGTCCGACACCTGCCGTGGCCATTGCAGCCCTGAGCAGTCAGAACCCCGGTGTGATCACTATAGCCAATGCAGTCTTTGGATCAAACCCGCATATCTCTGATGCAGTTTTGGCCAAGGCCTTCCAAGTGGGCAAGGATACCATCAAGTATCTCCAGGCTCAGTTCTGGATGGATAACAACTAGTGAAGAAGGCTACAAATTAACGTGGTTCATGATCTTGAGATCATTTGCTTTCTGCTAAGCGATTTTTTGGTATGCGGTTAAATAAGTGTCCGTTTGCTCGATCAATAAGCACACCAGCTGGCATAGCGGTGTCCATTTGTCCGATGTTTGTGCACTATATTCTATGTAATTCAGCTTCACAAAGATTTGAAACTACTCTTTCTTATTATATAATTTTTTAGATAAACAAATTATTTCTTTTGAATTTTTGTATAAATAAATAATTGGGCCATATCGAAAGTGTAGAGGTCAGACCCATTGTCTTTAAAAGACCACCCGTCCCTCAAGTCTTGCATTCTCTCTTGCTCTGTTTTCTCGCCCGCAAGGTAGCTAGGTTCTTGCTCCAATCTTCAATGGTACGTAGCAAAGGGGTTTTTACTGCTTCAATGTATCCTAGACGGTTGTCAACTCGGTTGCATCTTAAATTGAATAATCTAGCATTAAGTGATAGCTCCAATTATATCGAAGATTGAACAAGGAGTTGCTGGGTTCTGGTTTACTTTGATTTGGTTGTGTTTTAGTCGACTATATCTTGATGCCAGACAATTGTAACCAAGACCAGTATCTATATTTTTTTTTCGGGAGTCCTCTGATCTTTGAAGGGAGTGCACCTATGTTCTTTCTCGGGAACTCCAATTTGAAGCTTGTCATTATTTAAAGTTTAATTCGAGCATTTGTTCAAATCGAGCTTTCGTTTGGATTGCATTGAGTAAAATCAATATTAGACTAGATAAAGATTTGTTCAACCATGAATAAAAGCTGAATCTTGATTTCTAGCTTGGTTTAAGTTTTATGGCTTGGTTCGGAGCTAAATTAATATTCAATTGATCTATAGAGTAAAAGATATACCAATTAAATATAATTGATCTTTATTGTGCTGAACCAGATTAAGGTGGCTCAATTTAGATGCAACTTTAAATTAATTTTGAGCCTATGTTGCTAGTACAAACTTGGTTTGCTTAGCTTCAAACCAAGCTGTATTCAAGATCTTCTCAAATAGAGCCTAAGCCAAATCCCAACATGCTTAGTTCATTTGACACACCTAGTATAAATATGCCTATATATTACTCAATTTTGAACACAATTGGCAAGAGTTGACAACTAAAACCCAATTGCATTTTCTCTAAGAAGCAAAATGAGAGATTAGATTTTCTTTTTTTTTTTTAAAAAAAAAAAGGCTTCTCCATCATAGAGCTACAAGGAGAATGAAACAAGATAAGATGCTTCAAGTTTCTTATCTGATAAGATTTTTTGTCACAGTTCTTGCCCCTTATCCCCTGAAACAACAAAATTAAGAAAGGATTGGTAACAAGATAGAAATTTACCTTAGCATTAATTTTCCCCAACTATTAAAGATAACTCCAAGGTAGTTGCATTCATGTATTCTTGAGCTCGCCTAACTACTTTTATAAGGATGAAAATCTAGGACTCCATAAATTACTTTGAAAAATACAATCATTTCTATCTATCCAAATATTATGAGCAATATAAAACCATCAAAATGGCCTATCTAATCCTACAGTCTCTTACAGATTTGTCCCTAATAAATTGAAGAAAAGCTTTAACTAAAATAGTTGGAACTATTGCTGCATCAAAAATAGGGGTCTGACTTCATGCATCAAATGGTCACTTCAATCAAGACCATTCGGGGTACAAGGCCTAGAGAAAGTAAACTTGCAACTTATTTTGGCCTTTGGTTCACCAGTGCTGGAGAAAAAAGTTTAGAGAAGAAGATGTGGTGCCTTTGTCCATTCCTATCATCACCATCGTTGATTGACTTCTAGTAGCCACCGATCCCCTTCAGAATCCTAAATCCTTGGTAGGTTCCTAAGTTCTTTCTTTGACTTTCAATCCTTATTCTTGCCTTTCCCTTCCTCTTTCCTTTGTTTATCCTATTTTCTGATGGGGTCTTTTGAGTAAAGGGCTACATACCAAGAAGTTACCGATTAAGGATCTCCTAGCTAGGCTTATGTTGAGTCCGGTGAGGTCTCATTCGAGGTCAACCTTGGTCCAATTAATCATTTTTTATAGCAAATATCTTTGCGTAACATAAATTATAATGTTCCATCCAAATAAAATATCCAAACTAATCAAACTAAGCTAAAAATTTAGAAAACTCAAATATCTCCGAATGATTTAGCACACTCCCCCACATCTCGATTAATCATAATTTATGATCTAAAAAAGAAAAAAAAAATAATGAGCTACACTATTCCAGTAAGCAACATAACACATCAAAGTAGGGTCTAAGCATGCTAAACAAGTAAATCACATGATATTGATTGGAAGGAACAAATCTCAAATAACATATTTTTTTTTAAAAAAATATTTTTTTATATACTGATATTAAACTCAATATCAAGCTATGGCTATGTAACCTAGTGGCATGGGTCTGATAATAGAAATATATTATATAAAGTGCTAGATAATAGATATCACTATTTCAATCATCGGTAGCTCAATGTCGCAACTAATTTCTCGGATTACAAGTCGACAAGTCCAACGTACAATACTCATTGGTAGGATCACATCATAGCCATGTTGAGAACACATATAAAAATAATTTCATAATTTTTCCACTCAAGTTAATCTATTTCTCAAAGTAAGATAAATTTTTGAAGAATAAAAATAATACATGCTCGACCCATTTATTAGACTGAAAATAGAGAGCATAAGTCAAATTAACATAACTAATTATAATTTTTTAAAGATCATTTGAAAGCTCACTTGAAGCATTAGGCTAGTTACGTCATCATGCTTCAAAATCTAACTTCGATCAAACAGATACACCTATTCAAAGTCATTGAAATTCAATTAATTAGTCAAGTTCTTAGATGCCTATAGATAAGAATTTCTAAAGAACCCAAATGGATCAAGGGATTGAAATAACCCAACTAGAGGTATGACTAGGATGGCTTTATCTAATCAAGATCACCTATAATATAATTATTTAATAGAGATCAACAAGGATCAGATCTTATGATAAAGGCTTGAATGGTGTGGCCATGTTATCTGACTAACAGATTGGTTCAAAAATTCTCTACTGAAATTGACTTGGATTCAAAATAATAGATTGGGTTTACTGGATTCATAAATCATATAGAGAGAGAACATCAGAGGAGAGAGAATCGATAAGATAGAACATAGTCAGTCAGACGATATGGCCCAACATTTCAATAGATCTAATCAAAGTGATTTGATCAAATCAATGTTGAATTAGCATATAGATGATTCAAAATAAAAATCACAGGTAATCAAATCTAATGGTATCTGGATATGGTCAAAGTTGGTGCAAACATACTATCCGACAACTACAGATCAAGATTTTTTTTCTAAGGTCAGACTAGAACCATTGAAAAGTAGTCCTTTACTCGGTCAATCTTTAAAAGATAATTTCATAAAGAGAAACAATTGTAGAAAGAGAAAATTTTTAAGAGAGAAAATATTATAGAGAGAGAGAAAGTTTGATTTAAAACACTAAAGTTTGCAAAATTTACTAAATGACTTTCAATCGAAATACTATTCTGTATTCGTAAATTAAGAATGTTAAAGAATTTCAAATTCTAGGAGGAGCTTTAGAGAAACTCTTAAGTCTTGTCCCCAATTAACCACGAGCACATCCAACTTGATTAACTATTGAGCCAATTACCATATTCAAATTCATCATATGATCCACATAGAAGTGTGAAACTCAAAGATTGCTCTAGTCAAATATCATAAAAATCTTTTCTAGCCCAAACTTTAAATAACTTCTTATGAATGAATCCTAAATTGCCACCAAAATAATTAACTTCAAGCTAGCAGTTAATGTCATAAGTATGACCTCATATCAAATTGAGCTCCCAAATTTTCTTAAATAATGAATAAACAAATAATCACAATGCATAATAGTATTCAATGACAAATCCTCTTACACTTAATTTGAATCAAAATTTAACAAATCAAAATCTTAAATCAAATTACCATACCCTAAGAAATCTCGACCAGCTCATTTCACTTTGGCTATGGGCATAATAGATGAAATTTTAAGTTTATCAAAATAGCAAGCATCATAAATAATATTCAGACAAAATAATACAAAGTTATCAACAAGAAAAATAAATAGAGATTATCTCATTACCTAATTCTATTCAACTCTCAACCTTTCTGGTAAGTCTTCAGAGTTTTAAAATATATCACTATTTCTATCGTGATCTTATCACAATCCCTAATGATCTTAAACCTAGGCTTTGATAACTCTTAATCTATCATGCCTCGAACCGAGCATATGATAGATGCCGCATACCTACAGGATGAACACTACAAGTTATGCAAGGCTACTAGATCAAATCATAAAAACTTTTAAATAATAATAATAATAACTCTTTAATCCTTGAAAATTAATTTAATAAAATTTAATTAATCATTTTTCATAGCAATTATCTTTATGTAATATAAGTCAATTTTTCAGCTAAATAAAATATCCAAACTAATCAAGCTAAGCTAGAAATTTAGAAAACTCAAATATCTCTAAATGATCTAGCGCACTCTCCCACATCTTGAGTATAATCATGATTCATGATCTGAAAAATAAAAAAAAATAATAAGCTACACTAGCCCAGTAAGCAACACAACATATCAAAGTGGGGTCTAAGCATGCTGAGCAAGTAAAACCACATAATATTGATTGGAAGGAAACAAATCTTCAAAAACATATTTTTTAAAAAATAATTATTTTTTTAGATACTGATACTAAACTCAACATCAAGCTATGGCAACGTAACCTAGTGGTATGGGTTTGATAATAGAAACATGTTGCACAAAATGCTAGATAACATATACCACTATTCTAATCACTGGTGGCTCGGTATCGAAACTAGTTTTTTGGATTACAAGTCGACAAGTCCAATGTATAATCTCCATTGGTGGGGCCATGTCAAAGCCATACTGAGAACATATATAAAAATAATTTCATAAGTTCCTCGGTCAAGTTAATTTATTTCTCAAAGCAAAATAAATTTTTGAAGAATAAAAGCAATACATGCTTAACCTATTTATTAAACTAAAAATAGAGAGCATAAGTCAAATTAACATAACTAATTATAATTTTTCAAAGATCATTTGAAAGCACACTTGAAGCATTAGGCTAATTACTTCATCATGCTTCAAAAGCTAACTTCAATCAAGTAGATCAGATACACCTATTCAAAGCCATTGAAATTTAATTAATTAGTCAAGTTCTTAGATGCCCATGGATAAGAAATTCTAAAGAACCCATATGGGTCAAGGGATTGAAGTAACCCAACTAGAGGTATGACTAGGATGGCTTTATCTAATCAAGATCACTTATAATATAATTATTTAATAGAGATCAACAAGGATCAGATCTTATGATAAAGGCTCGAATGGTGTGGCCATCTTGCTCTGACTAACGGATTGGTTCAAAAATCCTCTACTGGAATTGACTCGGATTCAAAATAATAGATTGGGTTTACTGGATTCATAAATCACATAGAGAGAGAACATCAGAGGAGAGAGAATCGATAAGATGGAATATAGTCAGTCAAGCAATATGGCCCGACATTCTGATAGATTTAATCAAAGTGATTTCATCAAATCAATGTTGAATTAGCGTATAGATGATTCAAAATAAAAATCACAGGTAATCAAATCTAATGATATTCGGATATGGTCAAAGTGAATGCAAACATACTTTCCGACAACCATGGATCAAGATTTTTTTTCTAAGGTCAGACTAGAATCATTGAAAAATACCCCTTTACTCAGTCAATCTTAAAGAGATAATTTCATAGAGAGAAACAATTCTAAAGAGAAAAAACTTTAAAGAGAGAAAATATTATAGAGAGAGAAAGTAGAGAAATATCAAAAAGAAGATAGAGAGAGGAATTATTCTGGAGAGAGAAAGATCAAACAAAATAAGAGAGAGAAAATTCCTTTTCTTTCTTTCTTGCTTTTCTTTTTTTTTGCTTCTTTCTCTTCTTCTTTTTCTTCTTCTTCTTCTTCTTCTTTCTTCTTCTACGTGGAAACAGGGGAGGGGAACAATATAGGGCAGACCACAACAACTGCGATGACCACGACTAGTGGCAGCAATGGCTCTAGCTTGCAGCAGTCCGAGCACAGCCACATCTAGTGACGGTGGTGGACTCAACAGAGGGAAGGAGAAAATTAGAAGAAAAATGGGAAAGGTTTAGACCCCTAAGAAATCTAGCAATGATCCATGTTAATCCCACTAGAAATCAAGCCTTAGAACTAAGAATCTTGGAGAAGAAGGGTTGGAGATTATTACCTTGACTCGGTGAGGTCTGGCAACCAAATCCGGTGAGAATACTCCAAACAATAGCTCACAGAAAGGCCTTAAATTCATTCTCTATTTGAGGGATTTGTAAGGTATATACCAGAGTAGAGGGAAGAAGTTTTTTTATAGATGGATTGAAGATCCACGAAGGATAATTAGAGGTCATCGAGAGTCCTTCACCCAACAGACTCGGAGAAAGATGGAGACTCTGGTTTGATTCTCCCCACCTAAAAATTTCATCCTCAAAATTATCATATTTGGGGCTCAAACTTTGGAAATACTTAATTGTTCAAGTCATTCTTAAACTACTAGATAGTCTCTCTCTCAAAGTGCTTGCTTCTCAAATTTTGAAAAATATTATATGATATTTTGAAACTTTCTTCATCCACAATACATATCAAATTATTTTGATTTCTTTCAAATAAACATTAACATCTCAATCTTGAATTAAATTACATAATTCTTTGCCTATAAAATGTATTGCTCTTGATTTACTCAATGTAGAAACCAAATTTAGTCCAATCTACTCTTGATTTAATCAATATCATAAGATCATAAATGACTCCAATTTACCCTCAGTGGAAGAGCATTAGCTATTTTTCAAGATCAATAAATTTCAAGATAAATAAATAATCTTAACTTCCTTCAATCGATAAAGAAGTCTAAGCTTTATACCAAAGTGAAATGATATCTTCACCAAAATACTCCAAATTCGAGATCAAGAACCGATCATCTACTAACCTTAATTAACTTCAAGATGCTATAAATTTGCTTAGCACAACATAAGTAGGAGTCCTACTACTAAAAACCATCCAACATCCAAAATATCCAAGAATAAAAATTTGTCATCTTTCTAAATCAACAAGTTAATATTATTGACTGACCTAAAATAATTCAGACCACCATACTTTCACTATGCACTTTGATTTAAAACATTAAAGTTTGCAAAATTTACTAAATGACTTTCAATCGAAATACTATTCTATACCATAAATTAATAAGAAGGTTAAAGAATTTCAAATTCTAGGAGGAGCTTTAGAAAAACTCTTAAGTCTTGTCCCCAGTTTACCACAAGCACATCCAACTTGACTAATTGTTGAGCCGATTACCATATTCAAATTCATCATATGATCCACATACAAGTGTGAAACTCAAAGATTGTTGTAGTCAAATATCATAAAAATATTTTCTAGCCCAAACTTTAAATAACTTCTTATGAATGAATCCTAAATTGCCACCAAAATAATTAACTTCAAGCTAGCAGTAATGTCATAGTATAACCTCAAATCAGATTGAGCTCCCAAATTTTTTTAAATAATGAATAAACAAATAATCAAAATGCACTATAGTATTCAATGACAAATCCTCTTACACTTAATTTGAATCAAAATTTAACAAATCAGAATCTTAAACTCAAATTGCCATACCCTGAGAAATCTCCACCAGCTCATTTCACTTTGGCTATGGGCATAATAGATGAAATTTTAAGTTTATCAAAATAGCAAGCATCATAAATAATATTCAGACAAAATAATACAAAGTTATCAACAAGAAAAATAAATAGAGATATCTCATTGCCTAATTCTATCCAACTCTCAACCTTTCTGGTAAGTCTTCAGAGTTTTAAAATATATCACTATTTCTATCGTGATCTTATCATAATCCCTAATGATCTTAAACCTAGGCTTTGATAACTTTTAATCTATCATGCCTCGAACCGAGCATATGATAGATGCTGCATACCTGCAGGATGAACCCTACAAGTATGCAAGGCTACAGATGAAATCATAAAAAATTTTAAATAATAATAATAACTTTTTTATCCTTAAAAATTAATTTAATGAAAATTTAATTAATCATTTTTCATAGCAATTATTTTTATGTAATATAAGTCGTAATTCTTCATCCAAATAAAATATCCAAATTAATCAAGCTAAGCTAGAAATTTAGAAAACTCAAATATCTCCAAATGATCTAGTGCACTCTCCCACATCCAGAGTATAATCATGATTCATAATCTAAAAAATTTAAAAAAAAAAAAATTATAAGCTACACTAGCCCAGTTAGCAACACAACATATCAAAGTGGGGTTCTAAGCATGCTAAGCAAATAAAACCACATAATATTGATTGGAAGGAACAAATCTCAAAAATATATTTTTTAAAAATAATTATTTTTTTAGATACTAATACTGAACTCAACATCAAGCTATGGTGGCGTAACCTAGTGGCATGGGTCTGATAATAGAAACATGTTGTACAAAATGCCAGATAACATGTACCACAATTCTAATAATCGGTGGCTCGGTATCAAAACTAGTTTCTTGGATTACAAGTCGACAAGTTCAATGTATAACAACGTATAATCTCGAAATTTCATAAGTTCCTCGGTCAAGTTAATTTATTTCTCAAAGCAAAATAAATTTTTGAATAATGAAAGCAATACATGCTTGACCTATTTATTAAATTGAAAATAGAGAGCATAAGTCAAATTAAAATAACTAAGTATAATTTTTCAAAGATTATTTGAAAGCACACTTGAAGCATTAGGCTACTTACCTCATTATGCTTCAAAATCTAACTCCAATCAAGTAGATCAGATGCACCTATTCAAAGTCATTGAAATTCAATTAATTAGTTAATTTCTTAGAAGCTCATGAATAAGAAATTCTAACGAACCAGAATGGATCAAGGGAGCAAAATAACCCAACTAGAGGTATGACTAGGATGGCTTTATCTAATCAAGATCACTTAAAATATAATTATTTAATAAAGATCAACAAAGATCAGATCTTATGATAAAGACTCGAATGGTGTGGCCATATTGTTCGACCAATAGATCGGTTCAAAAATCCTCTACTGTAATTAACTCAGATTCAAAACAATAGCTTAGGTTCACTGAATTCATAAATCACATAAAGAGATAATATCTGAAGAGAGAGAATTGATAAGATGGAATATGATTGATCAGGCAATACTACCCGATATCTCGATCAATCTAATCAAAGTAATTTAATCAAATCAATATTGAGATAGTGTATAGATAATTCAAAATAAAAATCATAGAAAATCAAATCTAATGGTATACAAATATAGTTAAAGTGGGTGCAAGCACACTATTCGGCAACTATGGATCAAAACTCCTTTTTCTAGAATCAGACCAGAATCATTGAAAAATAGCCCTTTACTTAATCAATTTTAAAGGGATAATTTCATAGAGAGAAATAATTTTAGAAAGAGAAAATTTTAGAAAAAAAATATTATAGAGAAAGAAATTAGAAAGTAGATAGTGAGAGGATTAATTCTAGAGAGATAAAGATCAAACAAAATAAGAGAGATAAAAATCCTTTCTTTCTTTCTTTCTTTCGTTTTTCTTTTTTCTTCACCCTCTTCGTTTTTTTCTTCTTCTTCTTCTTTCTTCTTCTTCATGGAAACAGGGGAGGGAAAACAACATAGGGCGGCCACACCAATTGCGGCAACTATGACTAGTGGCAAAAGCAACTCTAGTCCGTAGCAGTCCGAGCATGGCCACATCTAGCGATGACAGCCAGCTTAATGAAGGAAAGAAAATTAGAAGAAAAATAGGAAAGGTTTAGTCCCCTAACAAATCTGGCAATGATCCATGCTAATCCCACTAGAAATTAAGCCTAAAATTTAGAGAATCTAGGAGAAGAAGGGTTGGAGATTATTACCTTGACTCCGATAAGATCTGGCAACCAAATACGGTAGGAATACTCCAAGTCATTCCTCACAAAAAGGCCTCAAATTCACTCTCTATTTGAGGGATTTCTAAGTGTTGGGGATAAATCCCGCTCCCACTGAAGTCTAGCTTGATGCTCGGCCTAATGCAACCTGTAGCCGCGGAAGAGCTTCGACGGACGGGTCTTAGCCGAACTCCTACAATCGATCGAACTACTTAGCTCCCGAGCTCCTTGGACTCCAAGCAACTGGGCTTCGGCCGAACCCCCAGCGGTCGAAGTGCCTAGCGGCCGAGCTCCTCGAACTCCTCAGCGGACGAGCCTTAGCTGCATACCTCCGACCAGACGCCTATGGGAGTCGAACTCCCTCCAAGCTTCCTCTTCAGGAGCCCAAACTCCTCCGAAATGGATACACAACGAAGGCCTTCAACCCTTCATTCGGCTGACTTTGCGGCCATCACCATCAGTCCATCGCAAGCTCCTAAGCCATCAACATCAGTCCACCGCGAGTGATAGTGACCCGCTATGAGGCAGCGATGGTTGTCACCATCAACCCATCGCACACGGCACCTTCCCATGAGACTGGGTTCGTCGAACCTCGAGCGGCCCGCCAGCACGCGACTGCAGCTATCACCATCAAGCTTGATAAGTGATAAAAATATACTAATAAAAGTATTAAATTATAAAATAAATTAATCTATTTTATTAGAAATTGATACTTTTATTAATCTTATGTAGGAAAGAAGGCCACCAATATGAAGATCTCATTTTTCTGGTTCTGATGAAAAAAATTTCAGACAAAACGGACTTCAAACGAGCCCAGAATCGAATTTAAAAAAAAAAAAAAAAAGAGAGACGGGGAGAAAGAGAGAGAGAGAGAGAGAGAGAGAGAAAGAGAGAGAAGAGAGATCAGAGTGATTTGTGAAAAATAAAAAAAAAAAGGTTTTTGATTTTTCTTCGACGATCAAGACATCAAGGAGCCTCTTCTTTGCCAAGTTCTCTACATCAAGAGCAGCAGACAATCAATTTCAGCAATCAAACAGTCTAATTTCTCCATGCTTTTTATTGTATTTGCTATTTTTGAATTTGTTATTATGAACTAAATTTTATTTTACTAAGGCTAAGGTGTAGCCACTCTTTTGATGCAATATTCAGTGTGATTTATTTTTAAATTTTATTCATGAGGAGTATATAAATCTGATCTTAATGCTTTTAGATTACTGGCCATCTTCTAATTGATCTGATGAACATAGATGTTACGGACCAAGTACATCTATGTCAATGCTTCTTGATTATATATCATGTATTATGAATCAAATTAGAATTCATATGCATGCGGAAATTTTAGTGCGCTTTGGACGCAGCGTATTTTAATTAAAGGGTTTCACAAAACCTAATGCATTAATATTTATTTAAATTACACCTGGACCAAAGGGTAATTAATAAATATTAATAGATTTGCTATGCCTGGACCAAAGGGTAGTGAATAAATTAGGAGACTCCACCGTCACATGAAATAAAATTAATCTAAAAATCTGAATATTGTATTGACTGAGTTGGTGAACCGATTGCCTTAGTAATCCATTGCTCTTGAATTTAAAACCCTAATAATTTACACTCTCTCTATTTAATTAAAAACTTTTAATTATTTTTTTTATTTTTTTTAATTTCTTATTCTCATAAATCGATCTTCTAAATAAAGCATAGGAAAGAGCTTTTCAGTACTTATTTTCCAATCCTCTAGGGACGATACTCTACTCATTCACTTTATTACTTGATCGACTGGTGCACTTACCATAGCTATAAATTAGCACGCATCAAGTTTTTGGCGCTGTTGCCGGGGATTGTGTCTAAAATAATATTAAAATTTTGATCCTAGCTTTACTTTAAAAATTTATTTTTAATTTTTATTATTAAAAAAAAAAATTTAGTGCATGACACATACTGGACATAGTAACTTACTACCTCTAAATCCAAAAATTGAAAGAACTATTAGAAGACTACAACAAGAGAGAAACATGGCAGCTGAAGATCCTAACGACATCAATCTAGGATTGGATATGGCGACTGAAGGACAGCATGAAGCTATTCGACCAGTACATCATCCATTAAATGATTACATCACACCATCTATAGCCGATGCAGCTTCGAGCATCAGGAGACCGCCTGTACGAGCAAACATCTTCGAAATAAAATCGACGATGATCCAGATGATTCAATCAACTGTCCAATTCAGTGGACACATGCATGATGATCCGAATGCCCATATTTCTAATTTTCTTGAACTTTATGATACTTTTAAAATTAATGGGGTGTCGGATGATGCTATTAGACTAAGGTTGTTTCCTTTCTCTTTACGGGATGAAGCTAAAAATTAGCTTCATTCTCTTCCGGCAAGTTCTATCACAACTTGGAATGTCCTAACCCAAAAATTCTTAGCTAAGTACTTTCCACCTTCCAAAACTACTAAGATGCGCAACGATATCACTTCTTTTATGCAGATGGACATGGAGACACTATATGAGGCTTGGGAGCATTTCAAGGAACTATTGAGGAGATGTCCACATCATCAACTACCCGTATGGCTTCAGGTACAAACTTTCTATAATGGTTTATCTCCTACTAATCGATCTATGATTGATGCAGCAGCAGGAGGAACCATTAATCAAAAAATGAAGGAAGAAGCCTTCGATCTGATCGATGAGATGGCATCAAATAGCTATCAATGGCAGACAGAGCGCATGATGCCAAAAAGACTAGCAGCTATGCAGGGAGTAGATTGCGTGCCAACTTTACTAGCTGAAATTGCAGCCCTTAGAGCCGAAGTCAACAACTTAAAGGGAACAGCTATGCATGTTCAGAGCATGACTTGTGACCTGTGTGGAGGAGGACACGATACGAGCAATTGCCAGACAGGTAATCCTTTTGCTAAAACAACTGATACAGCTAATTATATTGGTAATTTTTTCAGGCCACAACAAAACAATCCCTACTCCAACACATACAATCAAGGGTGGAAGCAGCACCCAAATTTCTCATGGAGCAATCAAAATGCATCACAACAGCCACCCATGGGATTCCAAGTACCTGAAAAGAAGTCCAACACAGAAGAGCTGATGGTCAAATTTATGCAAAACCAAGAAGCAACTATAAAAAATTTGAAAGCCAAACTTAGGCAAGATCAAACAGCAGCAATTCGAAACTTGGAGATGCAAATAGGTCAAATGGCTAAGATAATCTCCGAGAGACCTCAAGGATCCTTGCCAAGCAATACGGAGATAAATCCAAGGGAGCAAGTCAATGCTATCACCCTAAGAAGTGGTACAAAGTTAGAGGAGCTATATCAGAAAAAAAAGACTGAAGAGCCAACTACAAATAAGGAACCATCAACTCAAACTCGTCAGTCACCAAAACAACCAGCAGATGGATGGTCTCCAGGTATACGGTTTGCTGATCCAAATGTGAAGCCTTACGTGCCACCACTACCATTCTCAGAGAGATAAATACAGCATCCAGATAAGGAATTTTCTAACTTTTTTAAAATTCTAAAGAATTTACATATTAATATTCCTTTTGTAGATGCTATTACTCAAATGCCCAGGTATGCCAAGTTTCTCAAAGAAATCTTAACAAATAAGAAAAAGCTGAAGGAGCATGAGAGAATAAATTTGAATGAAGAATGTTCAGCAATACTTCAAAATAAATTACCATAGAAGTTAAAAGATCCAGGGAGTTTTACTATCCCCTGCATTATTGGTGATTGTAGTTTTGATAAAGTTTTATGTGATTTAGGAGCAAGCATTAATCTCATGCCTTTTTCTATTTTCAGAAAGCTGGGTCTAGGAGAACCAAAGCCTACCACTATTACTCTTCAATTAGCCGACAGATCCATTAAATATCCAAGAGGTATAGTGGAGGATGTCTTGGTAAAGGTAAACAAGTTTATTTTCCCTGTTGATTTTATTGTTCTTGATATGGAAGAAGATTATGATGTACCCCTTATTTTAGGGAGACCCTTTTTAGCTACTGGAGGAGCTTTAATAGATGTTCAACAAGGAAAATTAATTCTTAGAGTCCAAGACGAACAAGTTACTTTTAATGTTTTCAAAGATACTAAACATCCTGATGACAATCAAACTTGTTTTCTAATTGATATTATTGACAATTCATTATATGAGAATTCTGTAGAAAATAGGTTTAAGACTATAAAAGCGAGCAATGTCAAATTGAAAGAATATTCGATCAAACATGAAAGTATTCCAATTGAAGTGGCACCAGATTGATCTACTTTAGAACTCAAAGAAAGTCAAGCTGAAGACTATAAATCAGAACTACTAGATAGATTGTTTCTTTTCTTTTTAGTTTTGATCATTTTTCTTTTCTTTTATTTTTTTAGTAATTTGTTGTTGCTCTTTTACTACTCTGATGTGTATTTTCAATTTTGTAGAAAAATCAATGAGAATTCAAGCAAAATTTCAAAGCTCCAAAGAACCAGACTGAACAAAATCAGGTGTATTCCTTCCTGTCCTTTATTACATCCTTTATTTTTCTTTCTCCTTTAAGACAATGTAGAACAATAATTAATAAAAAAATAAAAAAAAAACCATGTGTCAAGAAGAAAATCTTGAGCAAGATAAACTGGATAAGTGATAAAAGATAGAATTATTTGCTAATGAATGTAATGAGTTAAAGAAGTAGATTAGTTGGTCAACTTTTAGCAGCCTACTTAGGTCATTAAAAGATTATTAGCACTTTTTATTGCACATGCACACTAACAAGGCAAAGTAGGTATTGATTATAAGATCAACTGAGGATTTAATTATCACTGAAAATTGATAATTAATATACATTCTAATAAAAAAAACTTGAATTTAAGGAAAGAGCTACCTGCCTATAAATAAAGTGCAAAAGACAGAGTATATGTGGATTGCCCAAAGCCTAGTAACTGGATCTCTGCACCTAAGTTAAGTATGGAAATTCACGTAAAACGGCGAAGGGAAGGCCAGGATGCTCAGCACAGTAAAAAAATTTTAAAAAAAAAAAGGCAGTGTGAAAGCTACCTTAATTCATGAGTATAAAATTGAGAATATATAGAAAATTGATCAAAATAGGTGATAAGAGAGGATACTTTTGTTCTTTTAATTTAATACTGAAATGCTAAAGTTAGTCATCACGAACACAAGTGCTATAGATCTTTGATGTACTCTAAGAAAGTTTTTAATTGTATTGACTGAAAAATTTGCTTCTGAAGCTCAATGCTTAGTTAGCAGTATTTTCTAAACTTTTTGACCTTTAATCCTAGATTTTATCTCTATGATGGATAATCTTATTGAAATATGGTATTAAATAAAACATTGCTAAGGGACTAGCAATGACTAAGTTGGGGGGTGTGATAAGTGATAAAAATATACTAATAAAAGTATTAAATTATAAAATAAATTAATCTATTTTATTAGAAATTAATATTTTTATTAATCTTATGTAGGAAAGAAGGCCACCAATGTGAAGATCTCATTTTTCTGATTCTGATGAAAAAAATTTCAGACAAAACGGACTTCAAACGAGCCCAAAATCGAATTTAAAAAAAAAAAAAAAAAAAAAAAAAAAAAGAGAGACGGGAGAGAAGAGAGAGAGAGAGGGAGAAAGAGAGAGAGAAAGAGAGAGAAGAGAGATAAGAGTGATTTGTGAAAAATTAAAAAAAAAAAAGATTTTTGATTTTTCTTCGACGATCAAGACATCAAGGAGCCTCTTCTTTGCCAAGTTCTCCACATCAAGAGCAGCAGACAATCAATTTCAGCAATCAAACAGTCTAATTTCTCCATGCTTTTTATTTTATTTGCTGTTTTTGAATTTGTTATTATGAACTAAATTTTATTTTACTAAGGCTAAGGTATAGCCACTCTTTTGATGCAATATTCAGTGTGATTTATTTTTAAATTTTATTCATGAGGAGTATATAAATCTGATCTTAATGCTTTTAGATTACTGGCCATCTTCTAATTGATCTGATGAACATAGATGTTACGGACCAAGTACATCTATGTCAATGCTTCTTGATTATATACCTTGTATTATGAATCAAATTAGAATTCATATGCATGCGGAAATTTTAGTGCGCTTTGGACGCAGCGTATTTTAATTAGAGGGTTTCACAAAACCTAATGCATTAATATTTATTTAAATTACACCTGGACCAAAGGGTAATTAATAAATATTAATAGATTTGCTATGCCTGGACCAAAGGGTAGTGAATAAATTAGAAGACTCCACCGTCACATGAAATAAAATTAATCTAAAAACCTGAATATTGTATTGACTGAGTTGGTGAACCGATTGCCTTAGTAATCCATTGCTCTTGAATTTAAAACCCTAATAATTTACACTCTCTCTATTTAATTAAAAACTTTTAATTATTTTTTTTATTTTTTTAATTTCTTATTCTCATAAATCGATCTTCTAAATAAAGCATAGGAAAGAGCTTTTCAGTACTTATTTTCCAATCCTCTATGGACGATACTCTACTTATTCACTTTATTACTTGATCGACTGGTGCACTTGCCATAGCTATAAATTAGCACGCATCAAAGCTCCGCTATAAAAAGGACCCCTCCAGATACGCTAACTCAAATCTTTCTGATCTCTAATCTCTCCTCTTCTTCTTCAAGCTCCGGAACTCATTTCAAGCACTCCATTCCTATTGGCCAGAGCTGACTTGAGCATCGGAGGGTCCTGCCGGAGCCACCTCCACCAGCTCCGGATGGAACTCTATTTTGTAGGTCCCCGATGGCGACCTCAGCGGCCTCGACTCCAGCAACCTCCGACGATGATCAGTTTCTGCACCAACAGATTGGTGCTAGAGAAAGGAGCCTGAACCTTCGAGGTTCTCTTATTCTTAAAGGAGTGCTCGACGACTCTTCCCTTCCCTCTTCGGAGATCTTCCCTTTTCTCTTTCGAAGAGAAAATGCCTCCTAGGAGAGCTTCGACTCGGCGATCGGACGTCCTGCGCGCTAGGTACATCTACTCCCGTTGCAGCCTCGGCGGCCCAGGCTCCATCCGAAGCCACCGCAGATGTAGAGCAGTTCAACCTGCTGGTCGGGTTCGCGGTCCCGCCGAGATGATGCAGGCCATGCGACAACCTCTGGCGAAGACTTTGTCAGCAAACCCACCATGAGGATGCGAGGAACCGGACCTTGAGGAAGAGCATTTGGGCATACCGATCACCCTTAGGAATGGAGAAACGGAGAGCAGAAGATCTTCCCAATGAAGGTTTCACCAGGAGGTCGGAATGAAGTTCGGCGCAAGTGAAGCCGAACTCCGCCTCGAAGCTCGTCAGCGGAATGAAGTTCGGCATAAGTGAGGCCGAACTTCACCTCGAAGCTCGTCAAGCGGAATGGAGTTCGGCGCAAGTGAGGCCAAACTCCCGCTCGAGTACGCCACCAAGAAAACCCCCTACAAAGATTTCATACAAGGTGAGACGAAGTTCGGCCGAGCTCACAACTGCCCCGAGGGCAAGCGAGGACTCGAACTCTCGAGTATGACTCCAAGGAAGGCCCCGACGAAGAGGCATGAAGTTCTCACCACGGAAGGTTTTCGAACGAAATGAAGTTCGGCCGTGCTCGCAGACCCCCTCCAAAAATAGGCAGGCCCAAACTCCTCGAACTCACCGTTGAGGAAGCCCCAACAGAGGGGTGCGAAGAAGCCCTCCTCTCGAAAGGTTCCACAGCTGCGCCCCCCTCAACGCTCCTCAAACTCAATTTCTCACGGAAGTTAAGACCAGCTGCCAAGACCGAAAGGACCACAGCCTCCCCAAGCATGCGCGATCGGAAGCGAGTAATGCATTACCATCCTACCATCGCCACGACACTGAGGAATACATTCAGCTCCAAGATGAGATTGAAGAGCTTGTCAAAAAGAAGGGCGGCTGGGTAAATTTCTCCGGCACCAGCCTGAAGCAGAAAAAGATCGGCCAAGAGCACTGCCATTGCCAGAGACCGTAAGAAGGTCGGCCACCTTACGGCGTCATCCATATTGCCACCCTTGGGAGGAGCTTGGTGCATCAGCGATTCGTCATCTCCCAGCGACAAGCAAAAGCTTGCACCAAATTGAGAAGGCCAGTATGGCATGAGGAGGTCGTCTGGACCCCGAGACTTATCACCGAAGAAACGCGGAGGAACAACGCCCCAACGACCATGAAATGGGGATGTGCTATCCGTAACTTTTCTTCGATAAAATTCTTTCCTTCTGATAATGTTGTTTCTAGATGCAAAAATTATGTGATGACAGTGAA
>QRFJ01004871.1:49223-77104 GCA_006176705.1 Cocos nucifera
TAGGAAGGAGTAGTCAATAGTCGCGTATTAGAAAGGAGGAGAACCTCGTCCTAACGCGAGCAAAGTCGAAGGCCTCGTTCACAAAGGATGAGATGGGGTAGAGGCCGGACGACGGTCCGTAGGTGCCCCACAGCCGTTAGGAACAGAAGGAAGAACTCGTCCTAATGCGAGCAAAGCCGAAGGCCTCGTTCACAAAGGATCGAGATGGGGAGAGATGGACGATGGTCCGAATTGCCCCCACAGCCCTTTAGGAATAGGAGGAGAACCTCGTCCTAAGCGAGCAAAGTCGAAGGCCTCGTTCACCTTAGACGAGAAGGGGGAGATGGACGATGGTCCGAATGTCCCCCCAAGCCCGTTAGGACAGAGGAGAACCCATCCTAACGCGAGCAACAACCTCGGCCAGAGATAAGATCTCTCCCGAGCAACCCCTGGCTAGAGATAAGATTCTCTCAGAGTTCGGCCAGAATAAATCTCTCCTGAAGCAACTCGGCCAGAGATAAGATCTTCCCGAGCAACCACCTCGGCTAGAGTAAAGATCTCTCCGAGCAGTCGCCAGTATAGAGATCTCTCCGAAACAACCTCAAGCCAGAATAAGATTCTCTCCGAGCACACCTGCTAGAGATAAATCTCTCGAGTAGTTCGGCCAGAGATAAATCTCTCCAAAAGCAACCTCGGCCAGAGATGAGATCTCTCCGAGCAACCACTTCGGCCAGAGAATAAGATCTTCCCGAAAGCAACCTCTGTCAGAGATAAGATCTCTTTCGGCAACAACTCGCTAGAGATAGATCTCTCCCGAGCAGTTCGTCAGAGATAAGATCTCTCCCGAAAAGCAATCTCAGTTAGAGATAAGATCTCTCCGAGCAACACCTTGGCTAGAGATAAGATCTCTCCCGAGCAGTTCGGCTAGAGACAAGATCTCTCCAAAAAGCAATCTCGGCCAGAAGAAGATCTCTTACCGAGCAACCACTCGGCTAGAGATAAATCTCTCTCGAGCAGTTCGCAGAGATAAGACTCTCCTGAAAAGCAACCCTCGGCCAGAGATGAGATCTCTCCCGAGCAACCACTTCAGCCAGAGATAAGATCTCTCCGAAGCACCTCGGCCAGAGATAGATCTCTCCCGAGCAACCATCTCGGCTAGAGATACCGATCTCTTCCGCCGGCAGTTCTTGGCCAGAGATAAGATCTCTTCCGAAAAGCACCTCGGACTAGAGATAAGATCTCTCCGAGCGAACCACCTCGGCTAGAGATAAGATCTCTCCCGAGCAGTTCGGCCAGAGATAAAGATCTCTCCCAAAAAAGCAACCTCGGCTAGAGATAAGATCTCTTCGACAGTTTCGGCCAGAGATAAGATCCTCTTCGAAAAGCAACCTCAGCCAGAGATAAGATCTCTTTCAAGCAACCACCTCGGCTAGAGATAAGATCTCTCCGAGCAGTTCGCCAGAGATAAGATCTCTCCCAAAAAGCAACCTCGATCAGAGATGAGATCTCTCCCGAGCAACCACTTCGGCCAGAGATAAGATCTCTTCTGAGCGATCGAGTCAACCTCGTAGAGATAAGATCTCTTTCGAGCGACCGTTGACAATCTCAGCTAGAGATAAGATCTCTTCCAAAGCGACCGAGTCAACCATCGCTAAGAGATAAATCTTTTCCGAGTTGACGTTGACAACCTCGGCTAGAGATAAACTCTCTTCCGAGTGACTGTTGAAACCTCCGCTAGAGGTAAGTCTCTTCGAGCGATCGTGGGACAACCTCGTTAGGAAAGGAGGAGAACCTCGTTCTAAACAGAAGCATCACCTCGCTAGAGAATAAGATCTCTCCCGAGCACCGTGAACCTCGGCTGGAGAGTTTCAGCTTCGGCCTCGGTTGAGAAAAGCATCATGTCAACCTCGGCGGGAGAGCTTCAAACTTCGACCTCGGCTAGAGAAAGCTATCGTGTCAACCTCAGCTGTAGGAGATAACATCACCTCCGAGGAGCGCAACCTCCGGCTTCGATCGCAGTGGACGAAGCCCCCTCAACCTCGGCTGGAGATGAGATCTCCTCCGAGCTTCGACCTAGGCCAACTCAGAGCTCAGAGGAAGACTTCGGCAGTCGTCTTTCCTGCACTCCCTTCCTTCGATTTTCGAACTCGGGAGTGCGGGGGGCTAGTGTTGGGGATAAATTCCGCTCCCAACGAAGTCTAGCTCCATGCTCGGCCTAATGCAAGCTGTAGCCGTGGAAGAGCTTCGACGGATGGGTCTTAGCCGAACTCCTACAATCGATCGAACTACTTAGTGCCCGAGCTCCTTGGACTCCAAGCAGCCGAGCTTCGGTCGAACCCCCAGCGGTCGAGCTCGTCGAACTCCTCAGCGGATGAGCCTTAGCTGCATACCTCCGGCCAGACGCCTATGGGAGCCGAACTCCCTCCAAGCTTCCTCTTCAGGAGCTCGAACTCCTCCAAAATGGGCACACGACGAAGGCCTTCAACCCTTCATTCGGCTGGCTCTGCGATCATCACCATCAGTCCACCGCGAGTGATAGCAACCCGCTATGAGGCAGCGATGGCTGTCACCATCAACCGCTCGCACAACGCACCTTTTTCGTGAGACGGCTCCTCGAACCGGGGCCCGCCAGAACGCGCTGCAGCTATCACCATCAAGCTCTGCTATAAAAAAGACCCCTCCAGATATGCTAACTCGAATCTCTCTGATCTCTAAGCTCTCCTCTTCTTTTTCAAGCTCCGGAACTCATTCCGAGCACTCCATTTCTGTTGGCCAGAGCTGACTTGAGAGTCGGAGGGTCCTGCCGGAGCCACCCCCACTGGCTTCGAATGGGACTCTATTTTGCAGGTCCCTAGTGGCGACCTCAGCGGCCTCGACTCCAGCAACTCCGACGACGACCAGTTTCTGCACCAACACTAAGGCATATACCAAAGCAGTGGGAAGGAGTCTTTTTACATACGGATTGGAGATCCATGGAGGAAAATTGGAGGTCATCAAGAGCCCTCTACCTGATGGACTTGGAGAAGGGAGGAGACTCTACTTTGGAATCTTTTTTTTTCTGACTCACGTGGGATGCATGAGTCTTTTTTTTTACGGGTGGAGGGTGTGGGATAGCTAGGTGGTCCAATTAGGGGGCTGGGTCTAACAAGTTCCATTAGACCTTCCATCAACTTCATGGGTCTCAGTGGGATAGAAGATGGTCATCAAAAGAGTATTTGCATGAAAAGGGTCCCTTATTCCAGCTGAGACGTCAATCGATATCGTAGGGAGATAATTCTACGTAAGTTATTTACGAAGAGTCCCAATATTTCATCTTTGGCGTCACCCTTTTCATCCATTAGATCATATAAAAAGGCTATCCAATGGCTCTAAAAAGGGACGCCCATTCAGCAAGAAGGCGTAGAGATATCTTTGAATAGTCAAAGTCCCAAGAGACTTTGACTTGGTCCAAGAGGCGTCAAGGAGGAGTGGGCGGCATGGAGTCTTAGGCGGCAAGGGGTCTTGGGCAATAAAAAATTCCCTTCTCAAAATAATAATGAAGTATTTCATCTACAGAAGGATTCTTCTATGCTCCATATCTGATGTCCATGCCAATATAAAAATTTACATGACATAACAAAATAGAAAAAGTCAAAGAAGTTAGGCGCCAACTAATTCCATGCGCCATAGAATTCTTTGCGCATGAAAGGCTTCCCACATGCAAGAGAGAGACTCTTTGGTGCATGGGAATTCAGGTATGTGGCACTCCAACTGATGCCCAATCAGTCTAGGTTAATCTAATTCAAGACCAAATCCTATTTGGCTCAAATCGGATCTAAATTAGCCTAAATCGAAAGCCGATTCGAATCCAATTCGAATCCAGGTGCTAGGATTTGCTACATGTGCTAGCATGTTCATCTTGCAAACATGGTCAAATCCAATTAGACCCTTAATCAACTCTCTTTATGTGTGACCCATTGGGTTCCACATCTAACTAGTAGTGAGTTTGGGTGTGATTTGACTTAATCTGGTTAGAACTCAATTAAACCGATTTAGGTCAAAACTAGCCAACCCAATTTGACTTAATTTAGAACACTTTTTAATTTAATGATCAAATTAAAATTTTAATTTGATCGAAACCTACAAGACATGATTGACGTCTAGCAATGTATCATGACTTTTTGAAAGATGTAAAATTTTGATAGAAATACCAAAAATATCCTTCAGTAAAAATTACCATGCAACTGGATCCTTCGATCTTCCTGCATCCTGAATATGACTCTAGGTATGAAAATTTGTCAACCCCAATATCATATTCATTTCTCTTTCAATCTTATCATGATGATTCATTTAATGAAATATTAGAAACCATTTCTAATTTTTCATCATGCTTTGATCAAAGTCTTTCTGAATCATCATTTGTTTGAAGCAAGTAGGATGCTATTTCCTCTGACCAAGAGAGATCGATTCCATGTTAACCTACTCACAACCTTCATATATATAATCTACTATATCCAGATCATCCCATACATAATTGAGTCATAAATGAGTATGAACCAAAATATGGATTTATATATATAAGATTCTATGGTAGTTTCAGGTCAAAGGATTACATGCATAAATTCCACTTTGAGAACCATCTATTGACATGTAGATAAGACTCCATTAGATATTCTCGACTTGGATCAATTCAGTGAACTCATTCTCTAATGAGCACCCACATTCTTGTATTAGTGTCATACACAAGTTATTGTGAGATCAATCATCCTCTTGAATTGAGCATAAAAAGAATGTGCTAGTCTTATCGAAAAATATTGATCCCTAACTTAATGTTCCCATCGACTAGAAATATTTAAGTTAGGGTTTTAAGATTTTAGATCTCACTGGTATGATCTCATCATAATCCTAAAATCATAGCCCTAATTTATAGGGTTCATTATAATCTTAAATAAATAATAAGACACTGCATATGATGAAATAAATATCTTTATTTATTAAAAATGTCATTACATAAGTTTGGAAGACAAAGAACATTCCAAAAATTAATTGGCTTGAGGGCATATTCTTTCACCTAATAGGATAGTAGGGTTACAGAATGACCATTGGAAGGGCCTCTTTCCTCATCCCATCTTAGACAACAAAATCTTCATCTTGCTCAAGTTAGGATAAGGTTCTCCTCCTGTTCCTAACAGATAGGAACACAGAAGGGCCATTGGAAGAACCTCTCCCCTCATCCCATCTTAGATAATGGGGTCTTCATCTTTGTTTAAGAACGAAGTTCAGTTGAGTTGTTTCCTGTCATTATATAATTTTGCACCAAAAGACAGAGACATTGAAAAGAGAAAATTTTATTAAAGTAAAATTACTAGTAATACATCCATAAATTCTCTAAATTTTAGGGTCATGGGTGTGTTGTTCCTCCGAGCTCCTTCAAGTAATAAGTTTCGAGTCGGACGACCTTCTTGACTTCATACGGGCCTTCCCAATTTGGAGCGAGCTTTTCTTGATTCTGAGATTGCAAAACAGCCACTCACCGAAGTACCAAGTCTTCTACTTTGAATACTTTGCCTCTGACCCTTGAGTTGTAGTAGCGAGCTACTTTCTGCTTGTAAGCCGCCATCCAAACTCGAGCTTCTTTCCTTTTTTCTTCCAATAAGTCGAAATTAGTCCTAAGATCTTATGAGTTCTGCTACTTATTAAATGCCACAACTCATGTTGATGAAAGTTTAAGCTCTATTGGGATGATAGCTTCCATTCCGAAGGTCAAAATGAATGGAGTCTCCCCAATTAGCAATCTTTGAATAGTTCGGTATTTCTAGAGTACATGATAGAGTTCATCTATCCAAGTTTCTTTAAACTTCTCAAGTCTTGCTTTCATTCTCTATAGTAGGATTTTGTTAGTTACCTCGACCTCGCCGTTTGCCTGTAGATGAGCTACTGATGTAAAATTATGAGATATATTTTGATCTTCACAGAACTCGATAAATTTTGCTCCAGCGAACTACCATCTATTATCTATTATGAGGGTCTGAGGTAAGCCAAATCTATAAATAATAGACTTCCAGATGATGTCCTATACTTTGGCTTCAATAATTTTAGCCAGGGGTTCAGTCTTGATCCATTTGGTAAAGTAATCAATTGCAACCAAAAGAAACTTTCGTTGTCTGTATGCCATTGGGAAGGGTCGAGTATATCCATCCCCCATTGCACAAATGGCCAAGGGTTGCTCAAGGGGGTAAGCTCGGAGGCTGGCTGTCTCTGAATACTAGTATTTCTCTGATAATGGTTACACTTTCTAATATAGTCCAGGGAATCCCGATATAAGGTCGGCCAGTAATAACCTTGCCGAAGCAGATTAAGAGATAAAGATCAAGCTCCCAAATGACTCCCGTAGATTTCTTCATGTACTTTCTATAATGCAAAGTCGACTTCGAAAGATCGGAGATATTTTAAGATTAGTAGTGAATACGACCTTTTGTATAATTTACCTTCGTAGAGAACATACCAGGAGGCTTGATTCCTTAATTTTTGAGCTTCTTTTGGATCATGAGGTAGGACTCCATCTTTGAGGTAAGTGACTAGTGGATCAATCCAGCTTGGCTCATACTCAACTTGCATCATAGACTGCGGTTATTTCAAACTCGGAACATTTCAGGACTTCGAAGAAGACTTTCTTAGGTAGTTTGACTAGAGCCAGTGTGGTCAATTTAGAGAGAAGATTGGCTCTAGTATTTTCTACTCTTAAAATCTGTCAAATGCTAAAACTTTTAAAGGTCGAAGTTAAATTCTTCACTTTCTCGAGATACTTTATCATACTTTTCTCTCGAACTTTATAACTGTCACTAACTTGTCCGACTATCAGTTGAAAATCATTGTATACTTGGAGTCGGTCTGCTTTCAATTTTTTGGTTATCCTTAATCCAGCTATCAGAGCTTCATATTCGGCCCCATTGTTTGTTGCAGGAAACTCGAAGCGTAGCGCATATTCAGTGATGACTCCCTCCGGGTTCATCAGGATCAATCCAACGCTTGTGCCCGAAGCATTGGACGAGCCATCCACATATAGAGCCCAAAGGCCTTCAGGAAGGTTGGTCTTTTCTTCAGAGGAGCTCGACTATAACCATGGAATACCGACCTTACTCTATTTTAGTTCGGCCTCGTCCGGGATAGTGCATTTCACTATGAAATTCATCAGTATTTGAGCTTTAATTTACGATCGAGATTGAAAATTGATGTCAAACTCTATGAGTTCAATTGCTTATTTTGCAATTCTTCTAGAGGTATCTGTTCAGTGAAAAACTACCTTGATTGATTGATCGATGAGGAGAGTTATGGTGTTCCCCTAAAAATAAGGTCGAAATCTTCGGACTGCAATCAGTAGAGCATAAGTTAATTTTTCTATCTTAGTGTACCTAATTTTGACGTCCCTCAAGACTCGACTTATGTAGTAGATCGACCGCTGCACCTTCGCTTCTTTTTTGATGAGGACTGCTGCAAGGGCCGTTGGGGAGATCGTCAGATATAGAAATAGTTCTTCCCTAGGTTCGGGCTTGGCCAATAGGAGAGGTGAGCCGAGGTAGCTTTTGAGTTCTTCGAATTCTTGCTGACACTCTATGGTCCAATAGATATTCTTTGGTTGCTTGAGAATTCGAAAGAAGGACAAAAACCATTCGACCGACTTCGAGATAAAGCGATTCAAAGCTGCTACCTTTCCCACTGAGCGCTGAACTTTTTTTATTGACTTTGGAACAGTCATCTCTTGGATAGCCTGAATTTTCTTTGGATTAGCCTCAATCCCACATCTTGACACCATAAGCCCCAAGAACTTTCCTGAGGTCACACCGAAAGCAAACTTGGTTAGATTCAGCTTCATCTTATACTTCTAGAGGATGTCGAAGGTCTCCTCGAGATTAGTTATATGATTTATCAAAGTTTTGCTCTTGACAAGCATGTCATCTACATAAATCTTCATGTTGCAGTCGATCTGCTCCTTGAAGATCTTATTCATGAGGCACTGATATATTGCTCCTGCATCTTTGAGCCCAAAGGGCATAATCTTGTAACAATAAAGACCACGGTCAGTAATAAAAGTGATTTTCTCCTCATCCTCTGGTGCCATCCGAATTTGGTTGTAGCCGAAGAAGGCATCCATGAAGGTGAGGAGCTTATGCCCGAGGTCGCATCCACCAGTTGATCAATTCTGGATAAGGGATAACTATCTTTCGGATAGATCTTGTTCAACTTTTTGAAGTCTATGCACATCCTCCACTTGCCATTCATCTTCTTGACAAGGACCATATTAAAGACCCAGTACAGATAGGAGACTTCTCGGATGAATCCAATCTTAAGGAGCTTGTCGACTTCTTCTGCAATTGTCTTTTGTCTCTCTAGGGCATGGCTGTGCACCTTTTCTTTCACTGGCCAATATTTGGGATCAACAGTCAGATGGTGTTCCATGACTTTGGCATTAATTCCTAGCATGTCTGCAGGGATCCAAGCAAAAACATCCATATTTCTCCATAGGAACTTGATGAGCTATTCTCGTATCTCCTCTTTCAAATTAGAGCCAATCTATATAGTATGGTCTTTGTTTCCATCATCCAAAGGGACGGAGACAAGATCTTTCATGGGTTCTCTCTGTTCTTCTATAAGATCATCCCGGACATCCAACCCATCAACTGGGTAAGGGTCAGACTGCTCACCTCTTTGCATGGCAATTGAGTAGCAATGTCTCGCCAAAGCTTGGTCTCCCCTGAGTTCTTCGATCCCATAATTTATTGGAAACTTTATCTTTAAATTGTAGGTTGGCACTACTGCCTGAAGCGTATTTAGGCCAGATCAGCCAAGAATTGCATTGTATAAGCAGATGGAGCTCTTACTATCAAAAAATTCCACTTGTACACCCTGGACTATCTCGGATATCATCCTGTAGCCATAGTTAAAGTTATCACACCTTCAATTGGCACCGCATCACCAATGAAGCCGACCAATGGAGAATTCATTGGTCCGAGTCGGTTATTAGGTATAGACATTTTAGAGAAAGTATCATAAAATAAGACATCAGCAGAGTTTTCATTATCAATAAGAATGCGGCATGTACATCATAGTCTGTAATATTTAAAGAAACTACAACCACATCATTGTGTGAAAATTAAACCTCTTGAAGCATCTTCTTCAGTGAAAGAGATGGATTCCTGAGTCCTCTATCTTTTAGCCGACCCCTCAGATCCACTGGCTTCCTCCTACCAAAGCCCCCTAGAGATGGTATTGATGATGCTGAGAGGTGGTCGATCTTCTTGCTGCTCCTTCCTTCCTTGGTGGTTCTGGTTGTGGTAGTGCCCTCGATCGATCTTCTCTTGTCACAAGCCGACGTTGCAGGAATCGGCCAAGCCGGCCTCGTCTAATGAGCTCCTCGATCTCATCTTGGAGCTGGATGCATCTTCTATATCGTGACCATGGTCATGATGATAGAGGCAGTACTTATTTGGATTGCACTTATCCAGGTGAGTGTGCATCCTCTCCGATCTTGGCAGCTGGTCTTTGATCTCTATTAGTACTTGAGTTTTTAGAGCATTGAGGAGAGCATAGTTGTAGAACCTTCTGGGGAGAGAGCTCCTTCGTGCCCTTCTGTCAGGACTTCTTTGATGGTGAGCTCGAGAAGGAGTTCGGGCTTGCTTGCACTTAGGAGGAGTCCGAGAGTACGGCTGAACTTCATTCGACTTCTCTTCAATCATGGACTTACTAGACTCACCCGTCTACTAATCCCTTATGGCTTTCTCCTCCTTTAGTTTGAAGGCTTCTTCAGCTCGGGCATAGCCTTTAGCCCGAGCTAGTAGATCAGTAAAATTTTTAGGATACTTTTTTTTAAGAAGAATAATTAATCATTCTTCTGAAGGACGTCCTTTAGAATGGCCATGGTAATGGATTGATCCAAATTTCGGACCTTTAGTGTAGCGGCATTGAAGTGGTTAACATAAGCTCGGATGGACTCTCCTTTCTACTACTTAATGTTAATGAGAAAGTTCGAGCCTCACCTTGGACGTCGGCTATTGACAAAATATGCCACAAACTAGTAGCTCATTTAGTCGAAGAAAAAGGTCATACCCAGCTTCAGCATCGAGTACCAATTTCTCACTGCTCCCTTTAGAGTGGATGGAAAAGCTCGGTACAAAATAGCATCTAGCATGTTATGGAGCAGTATCATGATTCAGAAGACCTTCAGATAGTCGATCGGATCAGTGGTTTCATCATAGCTCTTGAGTTGAGGGAACTTAAAGTTTGGTAGGATTGACTCCTGCATGATTCTCTGAGAAAAAGGAGGATCAGTGTAGATATTGTTGTGGTTAGCTAGGGCAGCATGATGGAGCTCCTCAATCCATCGATCCATTTCTTGAAGTTTTCGATCAAGGGCCTAATCTCAATCATGGATCTTGGAGGGTTTTCGACTATAGATGGAAAATATTTTCTCTAGAGAAGAATTATGATCGGAATAAGGGCTCTTTGCTCTCTGCTTTCTCTTTCCAGAGGTGATGGATCTTCTGACCCAAGTATGCCTCCTTGGGACTGGCTCCTGACATTTCGATGGGGGTTTTTTTATCGGACTGCCACTGAAGGTTGCTGCATAGTCTGCACCATTTCGGTGAGGCTCCGAACCTGCTGTACTAGTAGGTTGAACTGCTCTAGATCCACCATTATCATCGGTGGAGGAGGTTGCAGTGCCGGTGATGGTGTTGAAGCAGGTAGATTTGGCTCAAATCTGATGATAGAGATGGTGGATCTCCGAGTGATCATCTTCTTTGAAGGCATTCTTGAGACTGTAAAAGATCAAACGGAGATGGATCTTGAGAGATTAAAAAAAAAGAGCAGACAAATTCGACTGAGCACTTCTTTTAGAATAAGGGCTCGTGTGCCCTTCCTCTAGCGCCAATCCTGTTGGTGCAGAATCTGATTGACGTCAGATCAGAGTCTAAAGTTGAAAAAGAAGAGGTCGCCATCGGTGACCTATAAAATAAAGTTTCATCCACAGTCGGGGGTGGTGGCTCCGGTAGGATCCTCCGACGATCAAGTCAGCTCTTCTAGCCAATAGAAATAGAGTGTTCAAAAAATTGAGGAGCAGAGTAATGAGAATGGAGAATGAGAGCTTAGAGAAAATATATCTGGAGGATTCTTTTTTATAGATAGAGCTTGTAACAAACTGATAGTGACAGCCATAGCTACCTGGTAGTAGGCCATTCGGGGTCATATGTGAGAGTTTGTTCTAGGAGGATAGTGTCCGTTGATGCGACGTGCCAGCCTGTTGGAGAGCAATGCTTGGAGCTCGACTACAGCACCTATCGGCAATGAAGAGATTCATACCATAATAGTTTTGAAAAAGTTCATACTTCTTCGAGGTTATTTGCATAATGATCAGTTTGCCTTAAACTAGGAACTGAATCTCCATAGAGGACGAGGTCCTTCTGGATGATATTAAGAAATTCATCTGGAGGGAGCCTGCTTGGATGATTGGGCAACTAGAAGATGTTCGACTGTAAGGAGCCTGCTTGGACGACTGGAAGGATTTTACTTGAATGACTGGAAGGAGTTCGTCTATTGATCAAAAAAAATTCGTTTATAATGAGTTTAGCTAGAGAAAATCATCTGATGGAAATACGACTAGAGGAGATCATCTAGAATAGGTGCAACTGAAAAAGATCGTCCAGAAGGGATGCGACTGAGGGAGATCGTTCGAAAGGGGTGCGATTGGAGGAGATCATCTGAAAGGAGACTGGTGGAGAAGTCTAGTAGGTGTATGCTGGAAGAGTTCGGTAGACTGAAGGCCAGAGGAAATTCGACTTCTAGTTGGCTCTCTGGTAATTGAGAGGAGTTCGGCTGATGAGAGAACTTAATCGATGGTCGCAAGGGGTGGATAATTAGGATGCTCTTACAACTCATCCATTTCTTTGAAGCTCAGCCGTTCTCGGGGTCGTGTGAGGGCTAATAAGGGGGATAGGATCCTTTTGCCTGCATATTCAAAATTCTCAATACGAAAATTTAGAAGTTCTTTACTCTTCATAGGTTGCTGAAGTTCGTCCAGGGAGAGGCTCTATCGTCAAGCCAGGTTATGTCGGATTCGAACACTTGATTGCTTAAAAGACTGCCATCACCACAATATCATCGTCAGATGAAATCTATAAGATCTTGTAGATTCCGGAAGTTGTCTGAGAATGTTGACCATCGAAAACACGGAAGGTCAGCCAACAAGTTCCAAGTCGGAGATCTACGATCTTGGCGCTAAGCAGGAATTCCTTACTGGCCGAAGTTAGCCATGGTTATCGCCGCCGAACAAGGTCACCCCAAGACTTGGCATCCTATCAGACTTTGGTAGGCGAGGGTTTGCTCCTAACAACATACATATATTTATATTATTTTACATATTATAAAAGCATAAATAATCCCTTTCAAAATAGATTTCGAAGTGTTTGATTTTCATAATCTCTCTGAAACCATGACATTTTACATAAACATCAATCTCTCTGAAACCATGACATTTTTGGCATAAAATCTAATTTTTAAGCATATGAATATGTACAAAAATAAATCCAAAGATAAAAGAGAACTTATACCCTTAAATCAATTTGATCCAAACATTACAACTTTCGACTCATGGCTCAATCTCTAGATCTGATGTTTGGATGGCATTGAAAGCTCTGATTATATAATTTAAAAAATATATATTCTTAGCCTTAATAGAGAATTAGGACTAGAGAGAAAATCTCGATCCAAGTCATGATTTGGATAAGATCCGAATCATTGAAAGAAATCTCTTACTAGATTATGTAATTGTTGAGAGAGGAATTCATAAATAAAAAAATCTAGAGAGACAAAAATTATAGAGAGAGAAAATCTATAGAGAGAGAAAGTAGAGACAAAAACTAGAGAGAGAAGGTAAACTTTCTAAAGAGAGAAAGGTGGGAATCAAACTTAGAGTTGAGAGAGAGGGAAGAGAGAGAAACTCTCTCTCTCTCTTTTTCTTTTTTTTCTTTTCTTTTTTTCTTCTTTTTTTTCTCCCTTCCATGGTGAAACAGGGGTCACTTCTACCTTTTCATCTTCTTCTTCTTCTTTAACAGAATAGGGGATCCTCTAATCTCCTTATTCCTGATGCCAAGGAAGCTTCTTCCCCTGGCTGACAACACCTATATATGGCCGGACGAGTAGGCCCTGATGATGACCACGATCGAGGTCCAGTGACTAGCGGTGGCCAAACGACATTGGAAAATCAAGTAAAAGCCATGCAAAAATAGGAGAAATTGAAAATTATTAGAGATTTTAAGAAATTTTTAGCTAAAAATTTGGCAAAGATTCAAGGCTTAAAACCTAAAAAAGATTGAGGGGAAGGTGATTGAAAAGGATTTACCTTGGTCTTTGATGAGTACTTATCTTACTTTCGGCAATCAATCCAAGATTAACAGCTAGTATATCAAGAAGTAAACAAAAAAATGAACGACAAGTGGTGACCAATCTCTGGCGAGGTTGAGGCCTTTATATAGACCTCTATGGAAGAATTGGAGATTGACTTCGATTGGATTTTCCTGGATGATTTTAGGACTTTCGAATTGGAAAAGAACTCCTTTGGGAGTTCTGTCCATGCCCAACTTCCTCAGCCCACAATCCAGCATGTGTAGAGCACGTGCTAGCTTAAATTTTAATGCTTTATTTATTTTTTTCATAAGTTTGGTCTGGTAAGGTTTTAGGCTGGGTATTACCTGTATGTATGTATGTATACTTCATCTACACGCATACGTACATACATACATATATGTGTTTGTGCATGCTGTGTACCTTTTTTTGCTCATTAGTCCATCTACATAACAAACCCATGAAACATTATTCAATAGCACTTTTAGCGGCATTTGTGATGGCTTTCTATTATGTGTCAAGAGAGAATTTGCAAATTTTTTAAAAAATTTGTGATGGCTTTCCAAAGAGTAAAGAGCTTTTTAAATATTTGCAACTTTTTTAAAAAAAAATTTTATGTAAGGTTTAGGCCTCACTTGCAAATCTCGTGTGGATTTGAAACTGAACACATATCCCATGTTGATTTTGCACAAAGAATCTCATATTTTAATCTGTCATGTACACAACCATCTCATAAGAAAATTTGCATTTTAAGTTATTCCGACAGTTGAATTCTATTTTATTTACTCTTAATCTTTATGTGTATCCTTGTGGCTCCTTTATTCTTTGATCTATAGACTACTCTAATGATAGTGCTCCAAGTCACATAAATTAATTGAGCTCACTAGTGAACCATCTAAGGTGAACTCTAATGTATCCTCAAATTAAGTGAAGCATTTTTTGCTTTTTCCCACCAAGCTGATACATAGCATTGAAGATGCCAATACCATCTTTTGGTCTCTTTGTGTTTAATTAATTCTTGTCAATGACAAGCCAAGAGTAAATTTATTGGAATTCTCCTAAATATTTCATATTGTCTCCTTAAGTGCTATATCCATTTGATATGTAGAATTATGATGCAATGGTTTCATCGTATTATGATGCAATGGTTTTATCATGGGGCTTCAATGATGCAAGTAAGTTTTCTTAGGTTTTTAACTCTCTATTATCATTTTTTCTCAAGTTGTTCCATATGGTTCTAATTTTTTTTAAGGATAAATTACTTTTGACTCCTGAGTTTCATTTACTTTCTTTTAATTTAAAAAATTTAATTAGATCTCCTAAATTTATTATGTAATTAGATCATTGACTAAGAAGTATCCCAAGTGTCAAGAAGGGAGATGGTGGGGGAAGCAATTCAACTTGAGATGAAATTAGGAATTTCTTAGCTCAATCAATGATATATGATGCATATATGATACATGAGTATCAAATTTCATGCAAACAAAAATCATTAGTATATGATAGTGTTTGCCCTTATTGTCCCATCTGACATAGCTTAGAAACTTATGGGCTAATGGAAAGGATGCAAGTCAAAAGGCAAAGTGCAGATTGATGCAGGGACATGCCATCGGTATTAGATCCGCTAGAAAGTGGATGATCAAAAATAGAATACAAGAGTAGTGCATTTTGGATGTCTTGACTTCAACAACTTGTGCCATTATCATAGTCCCACCGAAGAAGAGGAATTGGGATAGGAATAAGGGTGCAGCATGGGCTATGAGATCAAAAATCTAAGTTAACATTACTCTTCAGCTAGAAAAATGAAAGGTAGAGTAAGCTAAAATAATATACATTGATAATTTATATGAGAAAAGATACTCTTCCAAATTATTTATGCAAAGAAATAAATAACTATAATGCAACCGTTAATCCTTGTAACTGCCCATGTCACCACTATTCTTAGTCATCTTGGAAGTTCGCTCCTATAATCTCATGTGTTGTGTAACCCTAAATTCTACTTCTTTGACCTATGCTTCTACACTTGACATCATTCATAGTTGAGCCCTGTATAGTCTAGCAAATGTTACATGACTTTCATCTATTCTGACTCGATCTAACTTGATCCAAATAACACTTGTTCATAGCTACTAATTGGATTGTTAAAATGGGGTGTAAGCGATATCCTTTACATTTCGTTGGGTGATGATCAAGAGGCTAATGGGATATTTATATCATCCTCGATATATATAGGATTGACATATTGTGATCTTGATATAAGACCGACTGTGACCCAAATATCAAACCTTCATGATCAACCTTAATAACTTGCAAATCCCTTTTATGATGTTTCCAAGCCTTGTGCACATGCCACACATCTTCCTTTGTTGAATGTTTAAGCATACTATGTTAGCTCACACATTAAAGGATTTTCTACATTAAATAGGGTTATGGCCTTGTCTTTCAATTTAATGAGAATCTTGCTTTCTCTCCTAGTAAGTCACGTCTCTCTTCTTTATAAATAGGCCCCATATTCTTCTCTTCGATGCTCATCCCCCTTGTTCATGACTATACTTATGCCTTCTCCCAAGTTTCTCTAATCATCCCGGTGAGCAAGATTGAATATTGGCTGAGATAACCCTACTGCAGTGATCAACCAACTTCTAACAGGATCACCAAATCAAAATATCTTCACAATTGAGTTGCACTATAGAATTGGAATATCATCATAACCAATTTGCTATTTGATTAAGAGAAGATCCTTTATTTGATGCTAGGCTGGCCATCTACTCTCAATTGAGAGAGGATCACAACAATGAAATCTATTCCAAAATGTAACGGTGATTGTGAAGAATGGTAGCCACTTAAATATGACCCTCAAATGAAGGATATTTATATGGTTCCTACCATGACTGTGTATAGTTGTATACAATAAGGATATGGAGACATCTAGAGCTACTTGAACTTTAGAGCTCATACAGGGCTTATCACTCCAACTTCATGGTCAAATCCATCCGAAACTATGTGCCTTGCAACTCTAAAAGGAAAAGAAAGAGGTGATTTAAGCTTTATAGCCCAGTAAGAATTCTCCACACTCGCACCAGCATGAATAAGAAAATATCTTTTAGCAAATATATATAGCTAATAGAAATGTAGTAAGATTCATACATCTATAATTTGATATCATAATAGTTATGTTAAACATGTTACATATCACCAATCAACAATTCTATTCAGCAGTAATTTAGTGAGATTAATTTTTATTATTTGGTTAACAAAGTTAGATCCTGACAACATCATCACACCAGCACTAGATTAGTCTCACCTACTTTTTAGCTCGTGGTATGCCAAACACATACCATATTTTCGCCTATGGTTGCCAACTACATCTTAACCCACAACTAAGGTCATATATGCCACATTTTACATATACCGGTTAGTCTAGATGTCCATCAATCAAACATGTTTCATTATCTTGATTTGATTTTAGCATTGTACTAGTCACAACTATACTTTAGTTTGAGGCAAGACAAATACATGCCATGCTTTTGCCCATGGCTAAAAACCATAAATCATATCTCATCTCGTGGTTGCTATGCTACGTTTCATACATGGCTGATTAGTTCATATACTCACATTTTTTTTACTCTTATAATTATGAAAAATCATATTAAAACTATGATTAAGTATAGTTAATACCTTAAAATTATCTTTCTGGTATTAGACTAATCATAATCATGCTCTAGCTCATTATAGGCCAAACATATAATACTGCACCCCGGCCTAAGACTGATCCAACACATACATACACCACATTTCTTGCATAACTGATTAGTCAACATGCCGCCCATGCCCCATCAATTATGTTAAGTCATATTTTTTCTTAATCAATATGATATCTATAATTAAGCATCATTTAATCATAATCCATGCAATATCAATTTAATAATGCATAATACACATATCAATATCTATTAAAAATATACATCAATCGTATCGAAGAATCATTATATATAAACTTTCATAATCATGTAGATGATTATGTTAAAAAATCCTTATCTCTACTGATGATTGGCTCAAGTATAACAAACAATGTCACGTTCCTCGGTCTATGAATTTGAGGGCAAAGAGTTCAACTTAATACTATCTTGCCCAAGCAATTGCTCACCTATAGAGACAATCATCACCATCCAATCTATTATAAACATCTAGGATTTTTAGGTGAAAAAATTATAAAAGTTTGGGATAGAGCCCGAAACTTGACCCCTCATACAACTTCAGTTTAGGACCACTCCTACTCAAAACCACAAAACACCTTTGGACCATGGTCCACTAAACATGTCAAAAGAGAAAGAGTGAAGATCAAGAGAGAAACAATAAGAGAAAAAGTTTTTTTTTCTACTCCTCTCTCTATTTCTCATTTTGTTCTTCTTTTTCATAGAAAATAGGGAAAGAAGGGGCTCAATGGCTAGCCATACCTACAAAAGTGACCCATGGTGGTAGCAGCAGCAACATCTCTGACCCTTAACAACCTGAGCATAGCTATGATGGTGGCCGGCTTGGTATAAAAGAATAGAAGAAAGAAATGGGGAAAGACATGAATCTGGTTGAATCCTAGGGATTTAAGGCCACAACCCAATTGACAATGGCTACAAGATTCAGGGATGAAAGCAACGAGGGTGCTAGTGAGGTGGGATGTGATAATTTTTTCTCAAGCAGTTCACATGCTTCTAATTTGATAAGAAAAAAATAACCTATTGACCCCATAGGTTTGCTAAGTTTCATTTAGTTTATTTTTATTTAAAAAAATTAATTAGATTTTTTAAATTTATTATGTAATTAGATCATTGACTAAGATGTATCCCAAGTGTCATAGGAGAGATGGTGGGGAAAGCAAATCAACCTAACATGGAATTAGAGATTTCTTAGTTGAATCAATAGTACATGGTGCATATACGATGCATGATTATCAAATTCCATGCAAACTAAAATCATTAGTATATGATATTGTTTGCCCTTATTGACCCAACCTCGAGAGTGCCTAGAAACTTGTTAGTTGATAGAAAAAGTGACAAGTCAATTAGTAATGGGTAGATCGATGCACGGACATTCCATCGGCATTAAATCAACTAGAAAAAGGATGATCGAAGGGAAGATATGAGAGCGATGTAAATCTGGGTGCCTTGACTTCAAGGACTTTCATAACTATCTTGGCAACATTATTTGAAGATGATGAATTTGGATAGGGATAGGGTGTAGTCTAGACTATGAGAGTAAAAATCTAAGTTAACCCTACTCTTCAACAATAAACTAATGATACAAGTAAGCTGAAATAAATTAGTATGCATTGATAAGTTAGATGTTGAAAGATCCTCTTCTAGACTATGATTACACTTATTTACGTTAAGAAACAAAATAACTTATAATATGACTAGTTGATTCTTTTAACTACTTGTGTCACCACTATTCTAAGTCATGTTGGAAGTTTGCTTCTATGATTCCATGTGTAGTGTGACCATGAATTCTATCTCTTCATCCTGTGCTTCCACACCTAGCATGATTCATAGCCGAGCACTATATAGTCAAGCAAGTGTTATGTAACTTTCATCTATTTTGACACCATCAAACAAGTTCCACATGATGCTTGCTCATAACTACCACCAAGATTGTTAAAATGGGGTGTAAGTAATACCTTTCACATCTCACTAGCTAATGAGGATGAGGCTAATGGAGATATCTAACATGATCCTCAGTGCCTACATGATTGAAATTGTGATAACCCAGCCCGATTGGGCTAATAGGAAGCTGGGCCTTGTCCATTTGATCGGCCTAAATATTAGAAACCAGCTTGAACAAAAAGAAAAGGAAGGAAGGTGTCTTCTTCTCCCCAAGATTGTCAGATGAAATGCGACATTGAGGCAAATTCTAGCTCCCTTCCAACTATATTTAGAGCCCTTCCACCATTTACTTCGATCCCACACCAAAGATAGGAGCTTGGATGCTGAGCTCGCTAGAGTTTTCTTCTCTATCTCTTCTCTTCTTCTTGAAAGCCCATCAGCATGCCTGTCCGATTGCAGCATAAGCACCACCCAAAATAAGGTAATGATACCTAAATCCTTTGATTATGCTCCTCCAAACTCTACCTTAACCTTTAAACCATGGTTTTTGGCTTGCTATCACTAAATTTTCTTTGAAAATCGAGGCTCTAATTTTTTTCTGTTATTCAATTTTTTTTCTTTGATTTTTTTTGGCAACAGTTGTCATCACCAGCTGCCAGTTAGGAAGCCTCCAACTATTCCGCCATGGCCCATCTTGCTAGCCATAGTCGTTGCCGGCGAGTGAGAAGGCTTCTTTGTTCTAGGAAAAAATTAGAAGAGCTTGAGTCCCTATTTCGCCAAGAAACTAGGGTAAGAAAAAAAAGAAGAAAAGAAAGAGAGAAAGAAAGAAAGAGAAAACATAGAAATGGAAAAAAAAAAAAAGAAGTAAAGAGAGTTTCTCTCTAGATCTTTTCCACTTTCTCTAGACTATCCTTCTCTACTTTCTCTCTCTAAGTTTCTATCTCTACTATGGTCTTCTAGATCTTTGAGAAGACTTTCTCTTAATGAATTTTATTTGATCAACCTTGGTGAAGGGGGTCCTGACTTATGGCTGCTAACAACATGTCTATCACCCACTAAGCCCAAGCTGGGCACCACTGTTTCGCCAACCCTATGAGGAAGTTGCAATTTAGGACTTTTATTCTTAAAGTTAATCATAGTGAAAATATGATAAAAATATAATTTTTGAATATCGGGATATGAGAGGAATTTTCAATTGGATTTGTTGATTTGTTTCGCTCATAAGATAAGTAATGTATACCTTATTTTAAATTTCTTGGCAATTTATATAGTATTTGTATCATTAAGTTTTAAGTCATATTATTTGTGGTTTATGAATATAGAGCATGATATTTATTTATTAAACTAATCTTATTATAGTATATTATTTGATGCATTATTGAAGGTATTGATTCTTTATGGATTATGATTGTTTGATTTTGATTTGATATGTTTCTATATATTATTTTATTTGAAATATGAAACTAATTTTATATAAAAATGCTTTGATTTGAGATGGATTTTGACTCGCATCCTAACAACGTATTGATATATATCCTACTAGTGAGGGTTATACGCTAGTATATAGATACCCTATTAGTGGATGTTTTTTGCCAATACATTGACACCTGCTAGTGGGTTTGTGCACTAGCATATTGATATCCTTCTAATGGGGCTTGTATGCTGGTATATTGATATCCTACCCGTGAAAATTATATGCTAGTATATCGATATCTTGCTAGTTGAGATTATTTGTTGACATTATCAAAATCTTGCTAGTAGAGATTATATATTGGCATATTGATGCTCTATTAGTAGGGAGTACATGTTGGCACTTTGAATATTCTGACCTCATTATTTAGCCCAGACATAAGGTATAAATATGGTCACAATTTATGGCTATCAAGATGAAACGTGATATTTTTAAAGAAATTAATTTATAAATAAAATTTAAATTTTGAAAAGATTGATTTCGTATACATTTGATTTTGATTAGTGCTATATATTTGATTTGGCTTTGAATTGATGTACCTTGCATGTTTATTTTTAATATATTATTATTGCTTGATTTATCTAGATAATGTGTTTAGTACTTAATAGGTTGTTAAGCTTATTATCTTCTCTTTTTTTTCTAGATTCAAATACTTAGTTGTAGATGTAGATACTGATATAAGTGTGAAATTAGAAGCAAAATTTGACAATATCAACATAGTTTAGATTTAAGTTTATTATGATATTTTTATAGGATTATTAATTGAGGTTTAATTGATGTAAGACTTTAAAATTTTATTTATAAGTTGGATTTGGTGAAAATTAGCTTTTAGATTTGGTTTTGCAAATTCTTTCCATTAAGATGCATTTGATGCATTTGATATTATGACCCCTAGCTTATGATCTCGAGTCAAGGGTATGACAGTCAACATGGTATCAGAGTATAAGTGGATAAATTATGATATGTAGAATCAAATATAAAATGAGTATGGATGAATAGAAACTTGGGATATTGGGATGATAATTTATACTAATTGTGACATAATTAGAAACCAAGATTTGACACCAGTGTGCTAGTAGGATTTAATTAGAGTGAGCAGTAGATGGTAGTGGTCGAAATTATTTTTATACTAATTAGAACAATAATTTAATTTAAAAGGTGTTATGGTGAAAAATTTGTTCTTGAAATTAGAGGATGACTTGAGGCAATAATCCTAAACCTTTGAAGACTTTGGCAAGAAAATTTTGAGAATAGAATTTTCTTTTAAGGGGAGAATATGATAACCCAGCCCAATTACACTGATAGAAAGCTGGGCCTAGTCCATTTGATCAACCCAAATATTAGAAACAAGCCTAAAGAAGAAAAAAGGAATTGAAAGAAGACTCTTGATGAGAGTCTTCTTTTCTCAAGTTCATCATATGCAATCTAACTTTGAGGTAGATTCTGATGCCCTCTCGGCTCTATCTAGAGCCCTTCCACCAATTTCTTCAATCCCACACCAAAGATAATAACTTGGATGAAGAGCTCACCGAGTTTTTTTTCTTACACCTTTTCTTCTCCCTAGAAACCCATCATTGTGCCCACTGGATTGCATCTTAAGCACTACCAGAATACGGTAATAGTATCTCAATCATTTGATTTATTCTCTTCCATACTTTCTTTAGCCCATAAACTATGGTTTCTGGCTAGCTATCATTGAATTTTCTTTGAAAATTCTGCCTTTAATTTTGCCCTATTTTTTAGTTTATTTTCTTTGATTTTTTGATGTTGATCGTCCCCATCAGCAATCGATTAGAGAACCTATGATTGCCTCACTGTGGCCCACCTTGCCTGACATAGCCATTGTCGGTGAGAAGGCTCCTTTGTTTCAGGTAGAGAAAAAAAGAAGAGCTTGACTACCCTATTTTGCCAAGAAACCAAGGGAAGAAAAAAAGAAGAAAAGAAAGAAAAAAACAAGAAAGGAAGAAGAAAAAAAAAGAAAAGAAAAAAAAAAAGGTAAGAGAGTTTCTCTCTCACCTTTCTCTCTCTTTACTCTCTCTTCCCCACTTTCTTTCTACTTTTCTAGGTAAGAGAGTTTCTCTCTCACCTTTCTCTCTCTTTACTCTCTCTTCCCTACTTTCTTTCTACTTTTTCTCTTCACTTTCTCGCTAGCTATTTCCACTCTCTAAGTTTCTCTCTCTACTTTGGTTTTTTGGATCTTCGAGAAGACTTTCTCTCAATGGATGTGATCAATCCTAATGAAAGATATTGATTCATAGTTGTCGGATGGCATGCCGATCTCCACTACGGCCAAGTCGGGACTTGTTAGATCTCACCATCAATACTTTCTACTACATTATTATATCTTAGCATGACTTATATTTTATTCTTGATCCATTGGATGACCTAGATCAACTAACTAGTATATCGGATGCTACCGCTTGGCTAGCCCTATGAAGGATGTTGGGATATGGGGCTTTATTTTTAAAGTAATGAAGCTAAAATTTTAATAAAATTATAATTTATGAACATTAGACTTTAAGAGGGATTTTTGGAATTAGTTGGATTTATCAATGGGTTTCGCTTACCAGGCAAGTAATATAATCTTTTTTCTAGATTTATTGGCAAATTATATAGTATTTAAATCATTGAATTTTAAATCATATTATTTATGATTTATGAATATGGAGCATAATAGTTATTTGTTGAATTCATTTTATTATAAAGTATAATTTTATGCATTATTGAAGGGGTATCAATTCTATTATGGATTACGATAGTTTGATTTTAATTTCTTCATATTGTTTTGCATATTATTCGATTTGAAATATGAAACTAGATTTATATAAATAGAGCTTCGATTTGAGATGGATTTTGGCTCGCAGCTAGATTATGTATTGATATACTATCAGTGGTGATTATGCACTTGTATACTGATACTTTATAAGTGGGAGTTGTGTGCTAGTATACCAACACGCTGCTAGTGGGATTGTGCATTAGTACATCGATACATTGCCAATGGAAGATTGTATGCTAGTATATCGATATCCTACTCATGGGGATTGTGCATTGCTACATCGATACTCTACTAGTGAGAATTATATATTGGCATATCACATCCTAATAGTGAGGGTTATATGTTGGCATATTGACACCCTATTAGTGAGGATTATATGTTGGCATATCAATACCCTTCTAATGAAAATTATATATTGGCACTTTGATTATTTGAGAGCTTATTATCTGGCCTAGTCACAAAATATAAATGTGGTGATAGTTCATGCCTAGCAAACAGATATCTGATGTTTTGAAAGTAATTGATTTACAAACAAAATTTAAATTTTAAAAAAACTAATTTTGTATACATATTATTTTGATTAGTACTGTATATTTTTATTTGGCTTTGAATTGATACCCTTGAATGTTTACTTTCATTATATTGTTATTGCATATGATTTATCTAGATAAAGTATTTATTGTTTACTGAGGCTATTGAGCTCATTATCTCTTTTTTTTCATTTTAGATTTAAATTTTTAGTTACGAACACAGATGCTATTAGAGCGAGACTAAAAACAATATTCGACAATATTGACATAGGTTAGATTTAAATTTATTATCATTTTTATAGGATTATTATTAATTATAGTTTAATTGATGTAAAGCTATTGTTGCTAATTATTCAAAGTAGAAGTATCCAGAGACCTCTATAGAGAATGCCATACGCTAGTAGTCCGTTTCTGCCAAACTTTTCATGCCAAGGATGCCAAAAGAACCATCTAAATCTAAATCCTTTCACTAATCAGTCCTCCGTTCAGTAAGATCCATCTTTTTCTCCATGGTGCCTTTGGTTTAATTCCTCCAATCCACTTTGAGACCTTAAATTTGTGAATAAGCGAATAAATAATTTGTAATATCATGTCGAACAACCATCTTGACCTTATGTTAAAGGGGAAGAAAAAGAAGCACTTCCTTGCTATCTGCTGAATAAATTGCCTTTATTGCTGTAGAAGTTGCAACTCATTGTTTGCTAATTTGTGCTAAAGAATACAAACGAATCAGTGTAACATTCTAAAGAACACAAATGAATCAGTGTAACAATCATTGTATTTGGCACAGAAAGAGTTATCAATTGTTGTTGTCCATCCAGAACTGAGCCTGTAGCCAGTCAATAGTCTTCTTGTCCGCCTGAAAGGCCTTCGCAAGAACATCACGAGAGATGGGTGGCTTCGACCCAAACACAGCATTGGCTACAGTGATCACACCAGGGTTTTGGCTGCCCAATGCGGCAATAGCAACCGCATTCTTGGTGCCGTAGTTGAACTGGAAGTGGATTAGACCTTGGGGGAACACAAACACATCACCCTCGTTGATGACTTTGGCAAAGAGCCGGTTGTCCGGGTTGGAAGTCACAAAACCCACGTAGAGCGAGCCTTCTAACACTGTCAAAATCTCTGTCGCCCGAGGGTGGATGTGAGGTGGGTTCAGGCCATAAGGAGCGAAGTCTATGCGAGCCAATGAGATGCCAAGGGTGTTGAGCCCTGCAATTTTCTCCACATTAACCAAAGTCACATTCGACCCTACTTTGTTTGCTGTATCGCCAGGCGTGTCGAGGCCGGAGAAGAAGAAATCATCAGCTTTGACATCCTTTGGGTTCTTGCACGCAAGACCGTTGACAAATACTGCAACAATAAAAATTAACATATATAATTCACTAATTTTGATAGAAAAACTTGCGAAGAACCTTGCTTGAAAGCCTACGAAGTTTGTGAATCTGTAAGAAATTTTGCTCAACTACAAAGAGAGCATATATAATTACCATGGGACATCTTGTCAGCAACACAGAAGTCCTGGAGAGGACTAGGATCAGAAGCAATTGCATGAGAACAAACCAGCGCAAGGAACGCAAGCAGGAGGATGCGTGAAGCCATGTCTGTCCGCTCAAGCAGGAGAGAGGAACTCGAGAGTTTAGATCGAAGCTGGATGGGCTGGGATGGCTTGGAGTAGATAGATATATATAGAGAGAGGAGGGATAAGCGAAGCGACCCGGTTTATGAGAAGGTTAGACCTTTGAAGTAGTCGTGAAGGTTGGTCGGTGATTTCTTTTATAAAGTACAAGTAGAACGGTTTCTTCTAACGTTCTTCTAAGAGTAATAAACTCGGTCCTTCTTTTCATTCCTATACGCTCGAGGACGGACTCAGTTATGTTTATATGGTTCTTCTAGTATCGTTCGTTTTTTTAGATAGCCCATGCAACCTAAAATCGACTGCTTCACACCGTTGTTTTAGTTGTTAACCAAGTGTTGGTAGATGAACAGCTTGGTGGAATAGATCAATAATTGCAGGCGTTTGATGCTTACAATGGTCGGGCCAGCTAAATGCATAAGGCCAGCTTCTTTCTAATCATAAACTGGTCCACTCAAAGTTATCATAATTAAGCGACCATTTTATTTTTAATTTTGCGCTAGTTGGGATGCATGCGATGCATGTGAAAATGGTTAATATATTTAAATAGATTATTTGTAGAGACATTCCATGTCATGCACCAACAAAGGATTTGCAAATTTCTTTTCTTACTTGAATCTTTACCTTTACTATATTAGAAACAGAACTTTTGAGACTAGATTTTGTTTTGTTTATTGCTGAGTACCTTTTTGAGACTAGAAATTTTGAGCTGAATTATCATTCTCTGGACGGATTTCTTGAACCTCTAAAGGAGAAGGAGAAATCATCTCATTACATATTTGTTTCTCCCTTTTTCCTTTCCATGTACGAGCGATGTTAAGCTGCCATACTTGTCTTTTTCTCCCTTTCTTAATCACATTTTTATGCATATAGAATAATAGAAATTAAAAAACTTATCCAATTAGTGCATTTGAGGAGATCTGGCTTTCAAAAGACTTTCCATAACAGAATATTACAAAAGTAAGAGATAAAAAAACTAGGCTTATAAAGACCATGGAACTGTATGGAAACAGGATAAGAGGAAAAATGAAAATTACAATTTCACCACTACAAGTTTGGACATTTTCCACATGCAGTCTCTCTGGTTTAAAAATTTTCAAGTGGGCACTTTAAGTTACCAAAATAACACAATATAGTCCATGAACCCTGGAGCCAGCCATTGCCATTAACTCACCATTTCAAAAGATAAATATGCCCCTATACATTGTTCAATTGGCCAATGTGAATTTCTACCATTCTATTCTAGCAAAAAGAAGAAAAAATGCTCCCCTTCTTCATTGGCCAATATGAGTTGTAACCTCGGGCAAAAAAAAGAAAAAAAATTATAGTTAATATGCATATGCTGCTCTCTTCATATATATATCTTCTCTCCAATTGTTCATTCTTTAATCTTATTTTTTATACCTAGTACATTGGGATTTAGAGTGTTGTGGTCCCTATTCTAATATTTGGGTGTGTTTGCACAACATCCATGCTCAAACCAACATGTAAGAGATATGTGCTTAATTGAAGACATTGTGGAGTGAGAACACATATAATAAGTTCTAGAAGATCATATGCCCAAAGGTGAGAGTGAAAGAATGCCATCTAGAAGCTGAACTTTGGAATCATGCTCGAGACCAAGTATATATAAAGAATATTACAATGAAAAAGTTCTATAGTAGTGGTCAAAACTATGGCAAAAACTATAGAAAAGTATTGAGAAAACTTATACCAATAGTGGGTAAACCACAGCAATAGGTGGCGTCACTAAAAACTTTTATTTTACTTTTGGCAACCATTGATATAAGCAATTATGTCGTAACAGTCTTGCTATAGATGCAATTAAAATCGTCATGTCCATATTTGGTAACAGGTTAGATTTGGATGGAAATCATTGTCTTCAATCAAATTTGGATATATGCTTACAATTTTAATCAAACACCTATGAAAGAAATCAAACCTAAGACCTTGCTATAGATGCAATCAAAATCATCATGTTCGTATTTGGTATCTGATCAAATTTAGATGGAAATCTTCATCTTTGATCAAATTTAGGTATATTCTTACAAATTTAATTAAATATCTACACAAGGAATCCACAAACAATCTAACATATGACCTCTTGGATTGTTGCCTACTACTTAGCTACCATAATGACACTAGTTTCTAGTATGAAATTATGCTTTATTATAGCTATTTAAAACTTATTCATATCATAAAATATACTTATTTGAAATACATATTATGATATTTTAATTTTAGCAACTAATTATTTTCACATAAAATTCAATCTCTTCTTTTTGAAAGTGTAATATATGATCGATTTCATAAATTTACTATTCCCTTAATAACCAATAAGCATCCCAAATTATTTTTTAAGTAGTTAGAAGATATGATACACTTTCCTATATCAATAAATTATTTGGAATACACCTTTAATTAATTAATAATCACTAATATATACAAGATTATTAAGAAATAGATTAAAAGTCCCAAACCAAACTCTTCTCCAACTATTTATTTAACTTGATTAATC